>CAKNXH010000125.1:0-56070 GCA_932178445.1 Andricus quercusramuli
TTCTCTATTCCACTCTACTCCTTTTTTTGAAAAATTCTTCTTTTTCTCCCGGTTTTCAGGAAACTTCCCTTTCCCCCCTTTTTAGTTATTTTTTCTTAAATCTGTACTGAATAAAATGAGTCCATTAAGGAAATCTAAAGATTTCTGGTTGAAAAGTCAACTATATTATATTTAAGGTTCCGAATTCATCTTGTTTGATTGAACGTTCGAACTATTTGGTTGAAAATCAAATTATTCTGTTGGAAATGGAATTAGTTTGTCATTAAGTCATCTTTTTTTGGTCAGGAATTCAACTAATTGTTTGAAAGTTCAATTACTTCGTTGAAAATTTATTTTTGTTGTTGTTGAAAATGCATCTGTTTGGTTGAAAATTTAACTATTCCATTATTAGCAGTGAAATTGTTTCGGTTGAAAATGATCCTTTTTGGTTAAAATGCAACCGTTTAGTGAAAAACTATTCTGTTTTGGTTGACGATTAAACTGCCTTGTTGAAAATTCTACTTTTTTGGTTGAATTAAACTATATTTAATTTCAAATTAAAACTACTGTTCAAACTACAAAATAGTTAAATTTTCAACAAAACAGCATAAAACTGGGTATAGGTATATACTGATGAAATCTCGTTGGTACTTCGATTTCAGATAATTCTTTATGGAGTTGTCATGCTCACCGCAAATAAATATAAAAAAACGTGTTTTGCGGCAGCGGCCATGTCTCCCTCAGCTTTTTAAAACTTTTCAATAAAAACGTACCCAAAACTATATAGTTATAGATCCAATGTAATCTATTTTGATAAAATTTCATCAACATTGCCCAAAAAAAAATGTCAAAATCCCTCAAAATAACTGTATATAATTCTTCAAGGCAGAATTATACAATTTTGAATTCAATCATTTGAAACTGAACAATGAAATATTGATGAGTAAGAAAAATCAAATTCAATAATTGTGCCTGAAATTAAGAAATATCTAAAGCCTCAGCGAAGATAACAGTTTGGAAAAATATTCAAACAAAACAAATTTGTGTTGGTTCAACGTTATCTTTTCCAAACCTTCAGTTACAATGAGTCGACATTTTTCAAGAATGCACAACTCTTTACTGTAATAATACCAATGTTTGAATGTATGAGTTTATATACACCAGTTTAACTTGAATAATTCTTAGCAGAAAAAGTTAAAAATTAGGAAATAAATACTCAACCATTTTCATTTCATTGCCGTAAAAATTGAGCTACTCAAAAGCTTAAGTGTTTTAGAATGGATAGTTAATTAACGGAAAATTTAGGAATAAAATAATATCATGCATCGAAAATATTAAGATCTTGAAATTTGAAAATTAAACATTTTGAAGCCTAAAAACGAAAACCCGTAAAATTGGGTGAATCGCAAATCAAAGTGTCTTTTTGTCTAAAAGTTGATATAGGAGGTTTCTAAAACACTAGGTAACACGATTTTCTACATCATCAATTGATGGGACATTTCAGTATGTTTTTTTCTGTAAAATATAAATCTTAATATTTTTCTCTGTTTTCGCGTTTCAGAAAAACAGGTTTAAGAAGCGAAAACCCCATAGCATTCTCTGAAACCATGTATCATACAGGAAATGCTCAAGGTTTCTTGAATTGAATTGCATCTTAAATATTAAATATCTCCAAAAATATCTATGTCACGGAAAATGTTAGGTTAATTTTTGGTAAATTATTAAAACTTCTGCAAAACTTGCTGGCAAAATTATGATGATCATTACTTGATGGGACATTTTAGTATGCTTCTTCCATAAAATACGGACCTAAGGACAACAATTTTATATCTTCTAGCGTTTTTAAGAAAAGCGGTTTAGAAAAATTGTTTGAAAAATCAAAATTTTGTAACTTAGTGTAATTGTCTATTTTGAACTTTAGCCTAATATGCTCGAATTTTTTATTAATGGAATATGTAATAATTTATAGTTAAATTTGAAATTCATATTATAATGAGTATACTCACCACCAAACTGCAGAACAACCCCAGTGGTGAGGAGCAGAGCGCTGACGTAGATCTTCATTTTCACAGGAAAATTTTCTGAACAGTGAGCGAGACAGTTTGAAAATATTCACTGCTATATATACTGATCATTATCAGTTGTTATTATTACATACAAAACCTTCAGAATTATGAAAACTTCCAATGGGTGTAGACTACGTAGAAGAAGAGGTACGATATTTTTTAATCTAGAACAAACATTTAAAATTGAAAAGATCATTTCATAGACACCGCAGTATATTCTTCTAGCAATAAAATATATGTGTTTTCATATTTCAAGCAGAAATTATCATCAGTACAATCAACCACATTCGTAAAATCAATGTTTGCCAATTCCTTGTGAAGCTTTAAACTTGTGAAATCAGAGTTGACTAATTTGAATAAAAAATATTTCTCATAAATTATATCAAGAAACTTTTTTTATAAAGCTGCATATAGAATTTTTTAAGTGAAATTTCAAAATCCATTCCAAAACATTCTCAGACCCTCTCCTTAGAAAGAAATTCGGTCTATTGTCCAAAATTGTGTTATAGAAGACGAAAAATCTTGAATTTACGATGTATTCAAATCAATTCTTGGTCAAATCATCCTTGCAATTTCAGTTTGGTCCCAGGATTTTTTTAAATGTAACTATTTTATGCATTTTTCAAGATTTTCGCTAATTGTGAATAGTGACGCGCAAAACTTTTTTGGTTCAAAATTCAACTGCTTAGTTTAAAGTGGAACTACTTTGTTGAAAATTGGTTTCTTTGATTGATGATTCATCATTGCAGTTGAAAAATATTGAAAATATTGAAAATTTAAGTATTTCATGTTTAGTTGAATATTTATCTTTTTTATTTGAAAATTGAACTATTTGTTGGAAAATTGATGTATTTTGTTTAAACCTTGCCTTTTGTGGTAAAGAATTAATCTTCTTATTGACTAATTCGCCTTTTAAATTGAAAATTTATGTATTTTGTAGAGAAATGATTCTTTTTCGGTGAAAAATCAATCTTTTTGGTTGAAAATTAATCTCTTTGTCTCGGAAATAACTTTTTCAATTGAAAATAAATTTTCTTAACTGAAAATGTAACCATTTAATTCTTAGTTGAATTTCCATCTTCTTTAGCTGAACATTCAACTGTTTATTGAAAATTCTTGTATTGCATTGATATTTGGTTTAAAATTCATATATTTCGCTAAAAATTATTCAATGTTATTAGAAAAATAATTTTTGTGTTTGATATTTCATTTCTTTGGTTCAAAATTTTATTTTTCTCTTCTATTGGAAATTCATGTTTTCAACTAATAATTTACCTATTCCACTCTTTGTCCATTTTTTTATTTTCGATAAACTACTCCAAGCTATATGTCGCAATATCAAATATAGATTGGTCTTGAGTGTACACGTGCAATGATCCACATACTGCATGTGACTGTCTCTATGATATCTTGTACACAATTCTTGACAAGTATGTTCCAAGGTTTTATAAAATATCTTACTCTAAATTTCCTTGCTGGTACACAAACACTTTCATCGAAACTGTAGCTACATAAGAAGTATAATAAGTATAAGAACCCGACCATTCTTCGCAAATATCAAATTATTAGAGAAAATATTGATCAACAAATAAAAACTGCGCACAAAAATTATATTTTTAAAATCGAAAATGATCTGATATCCATCCCTTTGGGTTTATGGGCTTATGTCAATAATATGAAAAAAAAACATCGAGAATATCGGGCACAGTATCCTATCTAGATTCTCAGTTTGAAGACCAACAGCAAATTGTCAATATCTTTGAAAACTATTTCGAAAGTGTCTTCAGACCACCTCGTGGTTCAGATAAACAAGACTCATCACGAGATAATATATCACTTATGGGTGACATATTGCACTTTTCCACTAGTGAAGTACTGAATGCATTAAAATCACTTCGTCCAAAGAGGACTGCGGGTATCGATTTTGTTCCAGGATTTGTACTAAAGGATTGGGCCATGATTTTTGCCTCACCTTTAACAGCAATTTTAACCATGCACTTTACTATGGAGAGTTCCCAATAAACTGGAAATGTGTTAGTTTTAGTGAAAAAACTTTCCCCGTAAAGTTCTCTAATAATAGATTTAATACTTTCACGATGATTCATTATGATAAATTAAAACTTGAAGTTTGAAATTTGAAATTCAAAGATTTTTCGGGTTATAATGAATCATCGTGAAAGTATTAAATCTCTTATTAAGGAACTCGACGGGGAAAGTTTTCTTACTAAACTAACACTTTTAGTAAGCTCAGGTCCTCTCAAGCTAAGCTAGTAACATCTTTAGCTGTCTTAAAACGGTGTAGGGACAATAACATCGTCCCAAAATTCTTACAGTTAAAAAACCATTTGGGAACATCTAAATCCAAGTCAATTCTACATAAAACAAGTTTGCTTCTCTTAAAAGAAAGAATACAACACACCGAATTTTCCTTGCACACTACCTCCAAAAAACTATTAAAACTTCACCTTTTCCTATCAAACACTCTCAGATTTGACATTTGGTCCTCATTGGAACGCATATCATTTGACCAATCCCAACGGATTAAAGATTTTTGCCCTGAGAAACAAAAAATAAAATTGGACAAATTACTTCCAGTAAAGCATGCACTATTAACTAATGCAGTAGAAAACATCTCTATCCATCCTCTCAGCGATGAAATGATTTCAGCCTTATCTAAAGGACATAATTTTGCAGTCGCTCCCTCCAAAATCCCAAAAGGAGAAATTATCAGTAATTTGGAATCCACAATATACACCCTTCCACCCGAAAAAAGCAAATGACATAGGACGTAGGACAGCCAACATTTTACGCGAAGCCCAACTTCCCTCCTCAAATTTAACAAAACAAGAAAAAAAGCTATTAAAGAACTCAATCAGAATAAAGACATCATAATATTAACAGCAGACAAAGGCAACACAACAGTAATAATGAATAGAGAAGACTATAACAACAAAATCATGGACCTTATTACTGACGGTACATATAAAAAACTCAAAAAGGACCCCACAAAAACAATAGCCAGAAAAACAAAAAGCCTCCTAAAAGAATCAAATCTTGACAGAGATACAATATCTAAATTAAAACCTACTAATTTCATCTCTCCAAAACTTCACGGACTCCCAAAAATTCACAAAAACAACATCCAACTCAGACCGATCGTCAGCGCAATAAACTCACCAACTTACAACCTAGCACGCTTTCTCGCCAAAAAACTTAAGCCTTTCACAGGAAACTCTATCACACAGATCCAAAACTCTTTTGACTTCATCAGAAAAATACAACAGATTCACATTCAATATTATTAAATCCTTTACAAACTTCACCTCCAATCTCACACCTTCAATAGAACACTGTCTCACTAATACCCATTTCTCTTTCAATAACCAATTCTACGAACAAACCTTAGGAGCAGCAATGGGATCTCCAATCTCACCTGTAATAGCCAAAAATTTTATGGAAAATGTAGAAACTGAAATCTTTAACAAATCAAAGCTTAACCCGGAATTTTGGTGCCGTTACGTGGACGACACTTCTTCCATCTGGAGACATGGACTGGACGAACTAAACAAATTTTTCGGTCTCATCAATCAAATATACCCTGATATCCAGTTCACTATGGAAATTGAACATAACGGAAAATTACCTTTCTTGGACGTACTAGTTTATGAAAGATCCGATAACACATTAGGACATGAAGTTTACAGAGAACCGACGCATACAAACAGATACCTGCATGCCTCCTCCCACCACCACCCATCTCAAAAGCAATCGGTCATCAATTCCCTTGTATACAGAGCTGTCTCTATAACAGATAAAGATAACTAATAAAAGGAATTACGAAATGTTAAACAAATCCCAATACAAAACGATTACACAAGCAAACAAATGAATAAGACAATAAGCAAATACACTCAAGAAAACAAGTAAGACAACCTAGTAAAGAAAGAGAGAGAAAAAAAACCACCATTCTACCCTACATTCAAGGTATCACGGAACAAATATGAAGAATTCTCAACAAACACAACATCCAAACTATATTTAAACCACCTGCGAAAGTAGGACAACTTCTAAACAACTCTAAAGGAAAAAAGCAACCTTTCAGTGATCCTGGAGTATATCAAATCCCTTGTTCTTGTGGTAAAGTCTATATTGGAGAAACTGGGAGGGCGGTAAGTCAACGTGTAAAGGAACATGAGAGTAAAGTCAGACTAAAACATTTCGCATAATCAGCAGTAGCTGAGCATCATATCGAAACAGGTCGTAGTATTTTATTTGACAAAACAACCGTCATCTCCAAAACGTACAACAAATTTCCAAGAAAACATAGAGAAGCAATCGAAATCTTGAAACACCCTAATAACATCAATAGTCACAACGGATATAATACCAATCCGATTTGGCTTTCCGTCCACCCGGTTTTTTGAAAAAAGACTTGATTGGCCAATCAAGTTCACCCAGTCCCCACCATAGGGCGCTCTGGCCAATCACAGGCATCGTAGAGAATACATATATAAGAACAACATAACCTGAAACTTCAGTTTCAGGTCAGCCCTGAAGAAGTGAACTGCAATGTTCAAGAAACGTCGGTAACATTCATAGTTTCGCACACGATTGAAACCCGAAAAATCTCTACGGTACGGGGAGAGTTTTGTTACTAAAACTAACACTTTCAGTAAGCTCAGGTCTTCTCAAACTGGAAATGTATTAGGGTGTGCCCGATATTCAAAAATAAAGGTAACAATGCCGATGTGTCGAATTATAGACCGATATCTATATTGAGTGCATTTTCTGAGGTCTTTGAAATCTGTACAGACAATGAAGTATGGAAACATTTTAAACCATTGGTTTCTGATTCTCAACATGGTTTCATCCCGAAAAGATCAACCCTCACAAATCTGACCACATTCACGCAAATTATAGCAACACTCTTGAAACAATATGACCAAGTTGATTTAGTATATACAGATCTCTCAAAGCCTTTTGACGTAATTGATCATAACATAATCATGCCTAAGCTTCAAAACATAGGTCTGCCAGATAAATTACTTGCTCTCTTAAAATCATACATTAATAATAGCCCGAACTATGTACAATATGGTGGATACTAGTCAGAAGCATATTATCCGACGTCTGGAGTCCCACAAGGGTCAAACTTGGGTCCACTTTTGTTTATAATATACATGAATGATGTCAGTCAAGTATTATCGGAATACCACCTTCTTTACACAGACGATACCAAGATTTTCCTGCCAATATCGGGACTTGAAGATTGTTATGCATTGAATAATAATGTAATGAAGTTTTATAACTGTTCTAGAGATAACTTTCTTTAGCTTAATGTATCTAAATGCAGTATAATATCTTCCCATCGAAAAGGAAATCCGATAATACATGACTATGTAATAAATAACATTAGCTTGAAAAGGGTTTCTGTCTTTCATGATCTTGGACTCATCTTTGATGTCAGGCTAACATTTGAAGACCAGTTAAACGCGTTAATAAAAATTTCGAATAGAACCTTAGGATTTTTGATGCGAACATGTAGAAATTTCAAATCAGTAACTCCAATAAAACTACTATTTAACTCACTAGTTCGCTCAAAACTGAAATATGCATCAATAGCTTAGTCTCCAACATATATAAAGCACAAAGCAATTACAGAAAAGTGTCAAAAAAGATTTCTGAAATTTATATCCTACAAAGAAGATGGATACTATTTACCTCCGGGATCTGACTATGGTCAGTTAGTGCGCAGATTCAATGTATGGTCTTTGGAAGATGAAATAACTTTAGCCTCTATACTATTTCTTTTCAAGATAATTCAATTTTATATTGATTGTCCATGTTTGCTTTCTATACTACCATTCTCTGTAACTATGTAAGAATAAAATTTGTTGCAGGAAATTTTTTAGAGCGATAAAGTTTTGTTCAGGCAACTTCGCGTATTTAAAAATACATGTGTGTGTCATGGAAAAACAAAAGAAAGTTTAACCAATATTTGTGTAAAGTTTATCCTGTGAAGTTAATTATTGTTTCAGAGATTCATTCATCGGAAATCGATGTAAAGTTTATTTTACGTTTTGTCTGTGCTATTGATATTGATCCATTCAACGCATCACTGTTAAATTTCACGCAAAAAGCTAAAGAATATGCATTAGGAATGTAAGACCGATTGGATCGACATAACATACACTTGAAACAAAACTATGTTTTTGGCTGATTAGAATGGTTTGTAGGTTTGTAGGGCTCAAGATTCTCAATAAATACAAATAAATAAAAATAAACATTTAGTCTTTTTGGTTAAAAATTCATCTGCTTAGTTGAAAATTTACCTACTTTCTATTTTTTTCTATTTTCTATTTTTCGTTAAAAATTTATATTTTTCAGTTTGAAAATTCATCTATTTTGTTGAAAATTTGTCCTTTTTCGTAAAAAAATTCATCTTCTGCATGAAAAATTCAGCTATTTGGACAAAAAATTTAATTTTTTGATTGAAGCTGAATCATTCAAGAAAAACTAAATTTGTTTAGTTAAAAATTCATAATTTGTTGTTGTTAAAACAAGTATTCAACTGCAAATTTCATCATGCTATTTGTGGTTGAAAATTCATATTTTCAGGTTGAAAATTGAAAAATGTTCAAGGAAATTTGCCTTTCTGGTTCAAAAATGCAACAACTCATCTGAAAATTAATCTGCGTTGGTTGAAGATTTAACTGTTTTTTTAGAATTATGCGGCTTAAAATTGAAATATTAAATATTATATTTTCTGTTAAGAATACATTTTTCGGATTGAAAATTCAGCTACTTGATAATCGTTGATCTTCGTTGTTGAAAATTCATTTTTTCGCGAAAGATTTATATTTTTCATTGCAAATTTAACTATTTTATCCAAAAGGCAACTATTTTTGGTCAAAGTTCCATCTTTTTTCATTAAAAATTCAACACTGTAGCTGGAGAGTTCAATTATTTGTTTTTGGTTGAAAATTCATGCTTCCAAGTATTCTTTTTTGTAGAAAATCAATCTTCTTGATCAAAACTTAATTTTTGTGATTTGGAAATTTTAATATTTCGTTGCAAATTGAACTACTTTGTTAAAAAAACATGTCTTCTGTTAAAGTTTCATCATTCTAGTAAAAAATTCATCTCTTCGTTTGAAAATTAAAATCTTGTGTTGAAAATTCGTCTTTTTGTCTTTTTTATGGTATTTTTTTTTTATCTGGAAATTTGACTATTTTATTTTTCGTTGCATTGCAATACAAAGTTTTATCCAATTTTTCATTGCTGAAGCATGAAATTATTGAAATATATTCCTTTCCTGAACATCATAAAACTCTTAATTTTCAATGGATATGAAAATATAACTTTAAGGTATTGGTACCCAAAAAAGTTAGATTTCAAAAAATCCTTTTAACACGATGTGTATTTGAATTTTTGGGAATTCCTTACCAAAAAACCCCATTTTTTGAAAATTTTGAGTTACCTCTTTTTGCCCTCCCACCCTTCAGTTTACATCATTTTTTCATTATTTGCAAAATTATACATGGGTATAAAAAAATTGTCAATGCAAAATGTGCATATAAAAGTAGAAGATCACTTTTTAGAAATTTTATAAAGGAAAAGTTTTACTTTTGGATTTTTTACCGCATCTATTAATAATCCAAATTAGGAAAGTTTCCCAAATCAAAAATGAAATTCTACAGATTCAATTACAGAAATTTGAGCAACTTAATATTATTGCGAAACTTACCAACATTGCGTATTCGAAAATCGTTGCTCCAGACTGGAAAAATTAGACTTATTTACACATTCAACCTGTTTTACCATATCTTATTGACACAGAACTTTTCTGATTTCAAATCACCTAATTTAAAAATTAAAACATCTGAGAACGTGAAATTTAAAATTATTTCATCTACAGCAATAGAAACATTTTGATTAAAAAAAATTTCAAGTTTATGTACATAGTATTGACATTTTTTGAGAATAAAGCTTTCAAATAAAAATCAAATTACTTTTTATGGCTTTCATCTCGAAAGAAATGAAAACTTAATTGTCTCTCATTTAAAGATTTTAAAAAGAATCACAACTTTAAGTAACGTGTGGCAAATCTAGAACAAGATTCTAAGATTGTAAATGAACTCATCAGGAACAATTCTATTTTTGGGCTGCAAATTATTTCAATACATTTTTTTTCATATTACGAAAATTTTCTTCTATATAATTTTGCCATTTATAACATTTTTTTGATGAAAAAACTGTAATATAAATCCTTAAACTTATTCCGATTGAAGAAAAATTATTTCTCAATGTATTCATAATTTTAGAGAGATTTTACATACACTAGTATCATCGATTTCGTACAATGCGCGCGTATATTTTTTCGATTGGACTGACCACAAAAATTTAACAAAAATGAGAATTTCGTATAAATATTAATTTTGTGAATTCATTTGTATCTTTGTTGTTACGGTTATATAATAATAATTTTCAAAAAAATTGATTGAAAACAGCTGACCTCATCCAAAAAGATGAACTTGAAACGAAATAGTTGAATCTTCATCCGGAAAAGATAAGTTTTCAAGCAAATAGTTGCATTTTCAAGCAAAACTGATTCTATTTTTACTAGAAGAGACGAATTTCCTACAAAATAGGTTCTATCAACAGGATTAATTTTCTAACAACAGAAGGGAATTCTCAACACAAAATAGTTCAAACCTTAGCTTAAACATTATTTTTCGACCAAGAAAATTCATTTTCTGCCGAAAGAGATGAATTTTCAAGGCAATACACGATTTTTTAACATCCTACATGAGTTTTCAACGAAATAGTGACATGTTCAACCAAGAAAAATTTAAATAAAAGAAACCAAAGGAATTGATTTTTCACTGAGATGATGCATATTTTTCATGATATGCTTGTCAACCGGATAATTGTATTATTTAAATTGGCTGAGGATTCAAGTATGATTTGTTTGAGGATTCATGCATTTTTTGTCAAGTCTTCTCTTTTAGTAGGAAATTAATAATTTGTTTGAAAATTTATCTATTTTGTTGAAAATTCGATATTGTTGCTTGGAAAGTTATGAATTTGAAGCGGTTAGATTGAATTTAATATTGTACCTACATTAAGAATGAAGATTTCTTTAAATTATTATTTCAATTTATAGACTTTAAAGACAAATTGAAAATTATTGTTAATGGTTTTAGAATGATTTAATTATTCAATTAACTGGTGGTGCTACAACCCAATATGGATAATGAGTCCGAAACTGCTAAAGGACACAAAATTTATATAGGATCCAATATGGACATGGTGTCCAAGATGGACATGGAGCTAAATTTTGGTTTTGAAGGTTTTTCTAATTGAAAAACATATTTTGTTCAAGATTCCATTATGACTTTTTTAACATCCTAATTGGCTACAAAACCCTTTTGATCTTACGATGAGAAGGATTTACAATAATAACAAAATTTAATTGTTCTTAATAATAAATCTTTATTCAAGAAATGCTACAACCGGAGTTGTTACCTAAAAGTTGAACAGACAAAATTATGCACAATGTAATTTCTCGACAACTACAGAAAATAGTATTTTAAAAATTAAATACACTAATGTGACAGAAACATTCAGGTATGAGAATATCGTTGAAGAATAATAATATTTATAACTTAATTTCTATAAGATTATAATCCGTAATACAGAACAATAAAATTATTATGACACAGAAAAAACAAAATGTAATCTTCACAGCGATTTCAGAGTAATCTTCACCAGAAACAAAAATTGACTTGATGTGTTAAGATTGACCCACCACATGGGAAATGGTTGCCATGTTATCTCTATTAAATATTGTTTTGTTTCGATGCGAAAAAAATTCAGTTTCACCTCTTTGAAAATTACTCGCAACAAAAATCCACTTGTGTTTTTTCTGTGCATATGAAAAAACCTTAATCATGACAGTCGTAATTATTATAATGCTCAGCCTTTGTAAAAATGATATAAATATATTAGATTCCAATACAGTATAAGAACAATAATTTCGACTTATTGCCTACATTTTTGCCAAAAATAAACCTCGTTATTCATATTACTAATTAACTTAAAAACCTCGGAACATAAACTACTTAAAATATAATTTGAATTGCTGTGCCAAACCTGCCTCTTTGAACAGGCTTATTGAATTTAATTAATTCAAGAAGGGACAGTTTTTGCTGATATTGATGATTGATCAGATTGCGAATATCTCAGCAGAAATTCATAATTAAATTAAAAGTAGCAAAAAAGTAAGCAATGAAAATATATAAAAATCAGAGGATTTTCATACATATTTGCACTAATATATTGACACTGAAAAATCAAAATGTCAAAACTAGAAATCGTAGAAGGGATAAATGCTGCGGGCAATGTCGGCATGCAAAAAATTCAAAATCGGCGAGGGTATAATAAAACATCACTGTTTCATTCTACCTGTGCCGATCTTTAATTTTCTTTGTGCATCGAGATTACCTCCAGCATTTTTATCTGAAACTCTTTTTATCTTCGTTTTTTTTTCTATGGACGATAGAATACCCAGGTACGTTGCAGAACAATAGCAGTGGACAGGCAAGATTCGTTGAGCCGAAAATCGAGAAGAAAGAAATGAGTGTTCTCAGATCTATTTAATTCCTCAAAATAAAATGAAAGAATTGGCCGTTATCACAAAACATTCCATAGATTATCGTTTCTTTAGAATCCGTTACAAAATCATTGTCTATGGGTTCAATTTCCTTGGGACTTCCTACCTCACCTGGTAATTCAAGAAACATATATTCATTGATTGATTCAGAGATTCAGAAAAAACATCAACTTAGAACTGCTCTGGAAATATTGCTTAACTGTGAGTTTAACAATTATTGTTTAATTTATTTGGAATATGTTTGGTTTTGAGTTTATATGAATATAGTTTTCATAATATTCTTGAGAAAATTAGAAAAGATTTCTAAACATTCAAAACCTCTCAAATTCCTTCAAATATTTGTAGCTTATTCAAATTTTTCTTGTAATTCTGAAAAATCATTCAAAATGTATTGCATTAAAATCTTTGCAATTTTCGTAGGAATTTAAAGAAAATTTGTTTATTCACTTCAAGCCTTTCAAAATTCTTCCAAACCTTCTCGAGTTTTGGTTTAAAATCTTTGAGAAAAATCTGCATTTTTTAAAAATTTTCACAATTTGACATACTTTTCAATCTTCTACAACCTTCTAAATATTTCTTGAATTTACTCAATTTTTAAAATATTTCTCAATCATACCAAATTGAAACTTTTTTTTTCCTTCTGCTCTTTTTCGAAATTTAAGGAAATCTTTTGAAATCCAAATTCCTAAAATATCTTATAAGTTTTTATTACTTTTGAATCTTTTCAAAACGGGAGGATGTCAATCTTCTTAGTAACTAATTTACCTCTTTGATTCGAAGTTCATGTATTTCATTGAAAATGAATCTCTTTTTGGTAAAAAAATCAATCTTTCAGGTTCAAACTTCATTTCTTGGTCTTGAAGTTTGATTTTTTATTGAGAAATAATTTTTTAAACTGAAAAACTAATTTTTGAATTTTGATTAAGCGTCAGTCTTCTTCAGTTAATAATCTATCTATTTCTTTAAAAATTTTCGTATTTTGTTGAAACTTTGTATTTTGTGATAGCATGTTATTATTCTTCGTGACTAATTTGCTTTTCGATGAAAATTCAACTATTAGGTTACAAATTCCATCAAAAAATAAATACTTGGTTAAAAATTAACTTCTTTCGTTGAATTTGAGTTTTCTCATTGAAAATTATTTTTTGTAATTGATAAATTTACTGAAGTTTCTTTTGAATTTTTCATAGACATTTAAACTTTTTGTTAGAAAATTTATTTGTTTGGTTGAAAAGTTAAATTTTTCGTCGGAAATTTACTTTGTTTACTTAAAAACTTATTTCTTCAACTGAAAATTAAAATATTTCATTCTTCGTTAAAAATTTAACTGTTTTAGTTGAAAATTCATGCATCCTCTTAAAAAAATGTCCCTTTTTGGTAGAAACTGAACCTTTTTGGTTGGAAAATCATATATTGGGTTGAAAAATATTCTTTTCTGGTAGTAAATTAATCTTTCTGATTAAAACTTCATTCTTTTGGTTGAAAATTAGTTTTTTCATTGAAAATGCAACTGTTTTGTTGAAAAATTATTTTATTTGCTCAAAAACTTCTTTTTCTGATTGAAAATTAAACCCTTCTATTTTCTGTTGAAAATGTATCTTTTCTTAGTGAAAAATTCATCTATTATGTTGAAAATTTGTCTTTTTTGGTAGAAAATTCATCTACTGGATTGAAAAATCAACTTTCATTTATTTTTTTGATTGTAGATGTGTCATTTTAGTGAAGAATTCATTTCCTTTGTTAAGAATGTAACAATTTCTTTGGAAAATTCTTTTTTTTTTTAGTAAATTCAACTCTTTTTTTCAAACTCGTCTTCATGACTTTACAAATCAACATTTTGGATGAGATTTTTTTTCTTTGTTGATTGAAAAATCTTTCTTGATTAAAAATTTAATTTTTGTGTCGAAAATTCGTATTTTCTCGTTTAGCAGTTTTTTTTATTGAAAATACAAATATTTTCTGATGGAAATATCAACTGTTGCACTTTGTGTTGATAAGTCATTTTTTCATCAAATATTCATCAGTTTGTTTGAAAATTTAACTATTTTGTTTCGAATTCCCTTTTTCTTGATTCAAAGTCAATTACTTCAACTGAAAATGTTATATTGAAATTTTACATTAATAAATCTTAAATTTTTGCTTAAAATGAATCTATGCTTATTTTAACACCGTCTACAAGTTGTTGATATTAAAGAATCATGATTTTAGAGTGGTTTACTTCTCGCTAAAACGGTTTATTTAGTGGTCCTGATGCAATTATTCGACTTTTTAAGTAGGAAATTTTGTGGAAGATTCATCTTCTTTAATAGCAAATTCAAATATTTTATTGAAAATGGATGTTTTTCATTAAAATTTTTTATTATTATTTTTTGTTTGTTGAAAAATTGATCTTCTTGAATAAAAATTTAACATTCGGTTTGGGAGTTAATGTATTTTGTTGAATATTTTTCTTTTTGGTAGAACATTATTCTTCTTGTTCAAAGATTCATCTTTTTGGTTGAAAATTAATTTCTTTGATTGAAAATTCACCCCTGTGTATAAACTTGTCTGCTCGCGTTGAAGATTATATTTTTGGTTGAAAATTAAGTTTTTTTTAATTTTGGGACAAATGTAGGTAATTCATGCAGGGTTACTAGTTGAAAACGTGAAAAGGTTTTTTTTTTGCCTCAGGAGCCAGAATTTACGTACACTAGACTTCTAGTAGAAATTATTTTATAACTTACCCGTCAAAAGGTAAATCTTGTTATTGATGAATTTTCCAGTCAGACCAGGGCGACCAGCATGTGCTCTACGGTGCAGGAAATAACCATTAGGAATCTGGTTTCGATTCATGCCTCAAAGTGAAAGAAAAATATATTCCATTATTTATTTGAATATTTAAAAAAGTCATCAACTTAGAACTACTAGTGATTTGAGAGTACATTGGCGCAACTAAAAAAAAACTGAATTCAAGATAAAAATATACAAAGAACTAACTTGATATCTTGGTTTTGAATGTTTTCATAAATTTCATATAATGGGAGAATTCAGGCAATGAAAATATTTTCGTGAGCCTGGTTATTATAATATTTTGTAAATAAGGTTGTGCCAACTTACCCTCCCAGCTAACCTGTTACTAGCGTGAAAAGTTTCTAAGTGATCACATGTTATGAGCAAAGTAAATCCCAAAAATAAATTCTATCTTGAAATCGGATAAAAACGCTGCAGCACGTTTATCTACTGAAAGATAAAATTTATCTGGCGGAAGATAAATTTTTTTTCACGAAAATATTTATGTCAAATGCGTGATCCTACGTAAACTGAAAAGAGCGGCTACTTCCACCGAAATTCGGTGGGCCTAGATCCAAAATTTTCGGTGGGTCTATGAAACCTGGAGAGGACGGTTATGTTTACTGAAATCCTCAAGGATCAACTGGCTGACTTGAGTATTTCCTTGAGAAATTTGAAAATCCTGGCGGCATTCTTTGGTTAAGTCACCTTCGAAAATTACGCGAGGGTCTTATCAATAGGGCTGACTTACTGAACTCTTCGCAGATATTTTGAAAATCCATTTCCCCTTATCACAATTAACACTTCATTTAAATGATGCAAACCAAAAAAACCATTAATCTACACTTACACGATATATAGACTGCACTTAGGTTACCTTATAGTGCTTGTTCACAAGTTTAAAAGTCTTCATCAGAGTCGACAGAAACTAAAGGTTCGTCCAACAGAAGTAAAGGACTGAAGTTGGCTGAGTGTCCTTGTCCTCCGCATCGCAGAAGCAGTGATGCTAATAGACCGCGACTTTTTCAACTGCACAAGCGTCGCGTTGGTAGGGGAAAGCCATGTCATTGGCCGTAATACGCGCGCTTATTTCAAATGCTTCAAATTCATTTTTATTTTCAAATCGAGAAATTATAATAATCCATGTTAATATGGTTCATATATGTTACTGCAATAACTATAAGATTCATGTTAATACAGTATTTTATTATTATTACTATGGAAAATGTAACTTACTTAATGTCCGATTAAAATATCAAAGTATGTCTAAAAATCGTAAATGAACTGCCCTGAAGTTCAAATTTTTTAAATATAAAAAAATAAATTTTGGTTGAAACTTTGACTATTCTAGTTAAAGATTCATAATTTTAGTTGGAACTTAATCTTTGTGGTTTGAAATTTAACTATTCCAGTTGAAGATTAATAATTTCCGTTAAAAATTCATCGCATTGTTTGAATATGTGAAGATTTTTTTAAATTATTATTTTTTTTTTAATTTACTTTAAACTTAAAATGTATTTATTCCAATTCAATATTCCCTCATTTTATTTGAAAATTTATCTCTTTCGTTGAACACTAATTTTTGGAACTAAAAGTTTAACCATTCAATTTTTGATTGAGAAATGATCTTTTTAAATTGAAAATTCATCTATTATGGTATAAATTTTTACTTGAAAAGTTAGGAATCTGAAGCAATTCAAATTTTAGTTAATATGGTACTATATACATATTCCGAGTCAAATGTTTTAAAAAATGCGTAATATTTGGATGGATCCGTACCATGTACAATTATACTTGGAGAAATTTGTTATCGAACATTATGAGAAACAATGTGATAAAAAACATTTTGGAGCTCTCATATGAAACTTTCAAGTTAATAGAATCTTGTAAAGATTTGCATTACAGGTTATAGTAGTACAAGAGCCGGGCATTAAACGTTGTATCTTAAGGAAGCAAAATATACGCAAAAAAACAGTGAATTTCACCCAACTGTAAGATCTGATTAAGAACAAGTGAAGAACGTTAGTCAAAATAATATATTTTTTCTTTTAATTTTGAAAATTTTGAACTTTGAGGCGGTTAATTTACTATATTTTCAGACAAACTTCATATCACAATGGGGTTTTTTAATGAGATATTAAGTACATTACATTTTCCATAGTAATAATAATAAAATACTATATTATCATGGATCTTATAGTTATTGCAGTAATATATATGAAGCTTATTAACATAAATCAATATAATATCTCGACTTAAAAATAAAAGTAGCATTATTCCTTATTTTTAGTCCGTCACCATATTTGTGTAAATTTGAAGCATTTAAAAGAAGCGCGCGTATTACGACGAATAACGTGGCTTTCCCCTTCCAACGCAACGCTTGCGCAGTTGAAAAAGTCGCGGTCTATTAGCATCACTGCGCAGAAGCTCTAACCGGCCAGGGTTTAGAAGCCAAGTTCAGTCCTTTACTTCTGTTGGACGAACCTTTAGTTTCTGTCAACTCTGATGAAGACTTTTAAATTTGTAAACAAGCACTATAAGGTAACCTAATTGCCGTCTATATATCGTGTGAGTGTAGATCAATGGTTTTTTTGGTTTGAATCATTTAAATAAAGTGTTGTTTGTTATAAGTGAAATGGATTTTCAAAATATCTGCGAAGAGTTCAGTAAGTCAGCCCTATTGATAAGACCCTCGCGTAATTTTCGAAGGTGATTTAACCAAAGAATGCCGCCAGGATTTTCAAATTTCTCAAGGAAATTCTCGAGTCAGGCAGTTGATTCTTGAGGATTTCAGTAAACATAACCGTCCTTTCCAGGTTTCATAGACCCACCGATAATTTTGGATTTAGGCCCACCGAATTTTGGTGAACCTAGCCGCTCTTTTCAGTTTACATAGCCTCACGCATTTGAGATAAATATTTTCGTAAAAAAATGTATCTTCCGCCAGATAAATTTATTCTTGGGATTTACTGTGAGAGGAATTGCTACTTGTATGTCAGCTTCCTAGCTGGCAACAGGATAATCACCGTAGTTTACTAGGGAGGCTTGTTTGCATCCGTTACTTGCCAAACTGGTAACATGGTGGTAACAGCCGGCAACGATCTTAAACTTCGTGCGCATGTGCAAGAAATAAGCATTCATTGGCTCCGTGATTTCCCGCATGATTTTAAAGTGCAAACTTAAACAGCTTTGACGTTAATTTTGCAATAAAAAAACATGTTTCATCTTTACATGTGGTACATACGTTTTTAAAATTATAATCAGCGGTTAGATTATCTAAATTGCACAGAAAAATGTATTCATTGAAAAATTAGTACTGAATATCTACGTAATTAACCGTAATTGTTATTTTATAAAATTAACTTGTTAAAAAAAATAAGTACAAGGTGCTGGTCAATTTTATGGGAAAATATTTTTTAAATAATGAAGAGTAATGGAAAAATTATTAAATTTATAATTTGTAATTATCCCCTTAATCTTTGGCTTGTGCTTATTTTTGTAAAAATGTTAATAGGTTTACGGTAAATGTGATCTCTTATCAATGAAAAATCACTAATAAGGCAAGTACTGATGATAATATACGTATCAAATTACAGCATTTGGCCAATTTTCAAGCAAGCTAAAACAATCGTTCGATTTAACTTGACTATTAAATCTGACTTTCAAATATGTATGAGATAAAATTATTTTATCATGAATCTTTTTTTAATAGGCTTTTGTATGAAAAAATCTGATGATGAAAAAAGGTACTTTTCTGATATGAGTAAAAATAATTGCTATATGTAGATATATTCAATAACAGGGGTCTTGAATCTCAATACGATATTAAATTTATTATTTATTTATAATTTTCTGGAAAAGCAAAAGGCTGATCAGTGTAATTTCTAAAGCTCAAAATTTTGAGTCTAACCAATTCAAAATTGGAAGAATCAAAATTAAAATATTGTAAAAAAATAAAAGTTGTAGATAAAATATTCCTTAAATGTTGGAATTTGGCAAGCTTTTACATTAAACAGTATCACATTTTTAAATAAAGCTGGTTTCAAATTGTTTTTTTTAAATTAGTGTAATCAAATTGGTTGTAATAAGTGTAATTTCTGAAAGCACGAAATTTTGAATCTGAATAATTTAAAATTAAAAGATTGAGAATCAAAATAGTGAATATTAAAACTCCTTCAAAATGGTACAAAAATTAAACGTTGCTAATACATACATCTTGAAAATTTGAAAACTGATAAGTTTCTAAGTTTAACAATATCAACTTTTTAAATTAAACTAGTTTCAATATGTATCTTTTTTAATTGAACACGTTCATTTTAAATCAGTGGAAATTAGATAAAATAAAATCAATTTTTTTCATTCAAAAAACATAATAGTTCAAAATTTTTTTATAGTCTATGATATTTTACAACTTTTTCAATTAGTTTAGTAAAATTTAGTGTAATGAGTGTAATTTATAACAGCGCCAAATTTTAAATTTAAAAATTCATAATTTATAATCGAGAGATTTAAAATTATAATATTGTGGTAACCAAAAAATTACTGCTACAGACAATAATATTTGTGGATAAATGTTTAATGATTTCGGTTTTCTCTTGAAAAGTTAACTTTAAGTTTTGACTTTTCAACATTTCAAATTATGTCGAAAAAGAACCTGGAAAATGAAAGGACAATTTTTTCAATTTTGCAGAATTTTAACAAAACTTCAGACGATTTTTATTTGGAAAAAATAATTTTCAGAGCATTATAATAAAAGATTTCAAAAATTTTTTAAAAATTGTCAAAAAAGCATCTGGAATATTGTGAGGCAATTTTTTCAATTTTGCAAAAATTAAAAAAAGAATCGAATCATTAAAAAAATATTTAGGTGTACAAGTTTTAGGAAGACTTAAACCTAATTTTAAGCTTGAAAATTTTCCTAAGAATTTTCAACAAAATGGTTTTAGATTAAGGAAGATTTAGGAAAAACAGAAGCTTTTCAAGAATTGTGAAAGGTTTCAAGACTATACAAAAAGCCTTCTTAAGATTTCTGGAAAAATTTGAAATAATTTTTCAAATTCTAAAATTGATTTTTGAAGAAAATTTCAACCAATTTCATATGGTTTCTAAAAATATCGAACAAAATATGGGAGATTTTAAGGCAACTTTATCGATTTTGAAAAATTTTGTCAAATTTCAAGGGAAATTTGAGTCAGTTTCAAATATAATTAGAAATTTGAGAAGTTTTTAAGTGATTAAAAATATTCTAAACTTGAAAAGGTATCTGAAAAATTATAAAATAATTTTCTAGTTTTTCAATTAAATTTAAAAACTCTTGAATTATAAACGTTTAACATTGAAATTAAAATTGTTCATTTGAACGCTCGATTATTTGAAAGTATAAAATATATCTTATCGTTTTCTAAGCTGTAAATTGAAGAATGAATCAATAAATTCATAAATTATCTAAATTATATCCTTTGAAGCACTTTCAAGCTAGAAACATTGAAGAGTTGAACGGATAACATTCTATTTAAGTAAACACTTTTCAAATTCAAGTTTAAATTATAAAGTACATCATATTTTTAGTAGTTTCAAATGAATATTAATGACTGATTGAATTTCTGTTCAATTCTTATTCATACATAAAAATTTGTTTTTGTTTTGAAATATTTTTAAATATTCCCTGTAAATTATTTTTTTCGAATCAAAAATAATTTTTCTAGGAATATCAAGAAAAAATTTGATTATCTTAAAATCTACATTTTGTTTAAAATTTCCTGAAATCTTTTCAAATTTAAAATCTTACGAAATGTTTTCTTAAAATAAATTTTTCAAACTAAAAAATAATTTTCCATTTCCCTGGGAATCTCGAAAACTTTTTTTTTAAAACGAGTACCCTGTTCTGAATCTTGTTACAAGTATGTCACTACTCAGACTAGTAACTGTGTTAGCTGGGCTCCTCATCCCTATTTGACACTAAACCCTAAGACTGCATAATTATCTAAGAAATTAAATTTTCAATTTCTCTTTTGAAGCCAAAAAATTCCTTGGGGGGGGGGGCACTCCCACCCCACTAGAGAAGCTGAGAATCATCATTTGAACTTAAATATTGGGGAAAGAATTGACCCAAACGGATGATCCTTTTATAAGGCTTAAGCTAATTAATTGATAAGCTAAGTAATTAATGGATGAAACTCAAAAAATTATTTTTGTCGTGAGAAAAAGTTAATAACATCTTTTGAAATAAATATTTCCAAATTATAATTGACCTGTCAGTCAAAAGACAGCCATACCAACCACGAGTTTATATTTTCAAAAAAGTTAACATTGTGTGTCCCTTAATGCATCCGAGCCCTCAATTATGAAAAAAAACCGAAACGTTTGAGAATTCCATGATTTTTGGTTTAAATTATATTTTTGGTTTAAATTATATTCTTGTTTTTAGTTTATCGGTCTCACTTTGTAAGGTCATTTGGGTGATGAAATGACGCTTTTTATAATGGTATATTCCAAGAAGATTCCCAGTTCTATCATCGAATATTGGTCTATCAGGCTCGTGATAATAATGCTCCCGCGATGTGGTGTATTGCGATGGCAATCCCAGCTGGAGAGTTGTCGACGGTAGCATTGAACTTGATACTGGAAGCAGAAATGAACGGATTTTTTTATTAACAAATTTTTTTTAACCAACGCCAAATCTATTTTCATTTTCTGAATTGAATAGGCCCTAGTGGTCGTTCATGAGGGACTATCCATAAACTACTTTGATGATTTAAGGAGGGAGGATGACATTTACACTTTGTTACATGTCATAAGTTCAATAATGACTTAATATATTTGAAAAGCACATTCATATTCCAGACTTTAGACTCATTTTCCGCTTCCGCGCTACCCCTTTTTTGAAGAATTCTTCATTTTCTCCCTGTTGTCAAGAAACTTCCCTTTCCCCCTTTTAATCGTTTTTTCCCTCAAATGTGTACTGAATTAATAGAACCCATAAAAAAATCCGACTATTTTTTAACCGGAATTCCACTAATTGTTCGAAAGTTCAATTCCTTTGTTGGAAATTCATTGTTGTTGTCGTTGAAAATATTGCTTATTTCGTGGAAAATTCATCTCTTGGTTCAAAAAATTCAATACTTGGTTCAAGGTTAGAATAATGTTGAAGAAATTTGTTTTGTTTTGGTTGAAGATTCATAATTAAAGTTGAAAATTCTTATTCTTCGGGTGAATCCTTATTTCAAAATTAACCATTGTAGGCTGAGAAATCAACTATTTGGTGGAACATTACATCAACTATTTGGGTAAAAAATTAATTTTTGTACAGAAAAGTAAATAACTTTGTTGACATTTTTAAAGATTCACCCTCGGATTCGCCTCTTTGGTTGAAAATTTAACTTCTTTTTTGCATATTCGTTTTTTTTCGTTTAATTCAACTTTTTGAAAATTCTTGTTTTTGTAGAAAACTAATCTTTCACGGTAGAAAATTCATCTTGCTGGTTGAAAATTCAATTATTTTGTTAAAAATTGATCTTTTCGGAATGGAAAGTCCAATTTTTTCTAAAAAAGGGCCTATTTGACTGGAAAATTAAACAGTTTTGTTAAAAATTAACTTTTTTCAGAACTGAGTGAGATGTGACAGATCACTCTTCTGTGACCAGTGACTAAAATGCCGTACTACAAAATTAAAATACGGCAAAAAATGCCGTATCTGTATAAACTACGTAAATGGTATATTTTGGTGTTGTAAAGAGAAGTAAAATCTTTTCCGGATAAAAATGCCACTATGTAAAAAAAAAAAAATTTCCTAATTAAAAATGGATCTTCTTTAAGAGAAGTTTTATCTTTATTAACTATTCCGTAGAAATTTTACTTTTTGTTTAAAATTCACATTTTGGTGTTAAAAAATGGACTGAAGGCTATTTGGAACTATTTGGAAGCAAATTGAACTATTTCGTTAAAAATTCATCCCTTTTGGTATAAAAATTCGTCCTTTTGGATGAAAAATTGAATTTTGTTCGTAGAAACTTATTTTTTGTTGAAAATTTCATATTTTGATTTCGGAAAGTCAACTGGAATCTTTTCGGAATGAAAAATCAACTACATATTTTTTTAAAGTTTATTTTCTATCTAAATAAAAATTCATCTGCTCAAGAGAAATTTAATATTTTCTGGATAAAAATGCAACTATTGGGTAGAGAATTGATCAATTTGGTTAAAAGGTCATTCTTTTTGGGTAAAAATTCGTCTTTTTGGATTACGCATTTAATTTTTTTCGCAGAAACTTATTTCTTGGTTAAAATTTCATATTTTGATCGTGGAAAGTCAATTAAAATCTTTTTTAACAGCAAATCAAACTCTTTTTAAAATTTTTTTTTCTCATTTATAAATTCATCCGCTTTGGTAGAAATTTCTTCTTTTTTTTTTTGCAACTTTTTGCTAAAAAAATATTCTTCTTTGCTTGAGTATTCAATTATCCCATTTCAAAGATTTGGTTGAATCACTTTGTTAAGAAATCATTTTTTTCGAACAGTTATATTTTTAGTTGAAAATTCATCTCTTTGATTGAAAGTTTAATTATTTTGTTGAAAATTAATTTTTTGAAATTGAAAATGCAACTACTTGGGTAAAAGTTTAACTACATTGTTAAAAATTTATTTGTTTGATTGAAGGCTCATGTCTTTGGATAAAAATTTAAATGTTTAGTGGGAAAGTCTTTTTTTTTTTGTTTGAAATTAATTTTTTAGTTGAAAATGTAACATTTCTATTTTTTAAGATTGATCTTTTTTAGTTGAAATTTCTCCTTTTTTGGTAGGAAAAAAATAATTTTCTTGGTTTGAAATTTCCTTTTTGTTGTGTAAAAATGCATCAGTTTCGTGGAAAAATAATTTTTGGCTGAAGTCATATTTTTTGTATTTAAATTCAATTTTTGTAGAGAAAATTCGTCTTTTTGTTGAAATTTTTTTTTTTGTATAAATTTCATGTTTTTTTATTTAAATATAAACTATGACACTTTTTTTTGGGTGTTTATATTTTTAGGTTGAAAATTCAACTAATATGTTAAAAATTTAATTATTTTGTTGAAAATTGAAGTGTCTTATTAAAAATCCATATTTTATAGTAGAAAAGACATTTCTTTGTTTAAAATAAATTAATAAATTTGAACATTTTAAATTTGTATCTGAAATACTGTTTTATTCCGTTTAGTAAAACATTTTTGGCAAAAAAAATTACGTACAGAAAGAGTGGGGGAGGGTAGACATATTTTGTTGCAGTTCGTTACAGGAGGGAGGGGGGTCTCAGAAAGGGCCTATAATCCGTCACCTAATTTAAGTACGGCCCCTCACACTTAACACGGAGAATGATACTTTGATACCCCCCCCCCCCTCTAAAGTATCTCGTATTTTGTAAATAACCCCCTAATCTGCCTCTTCGTCAAGTTAGAAATTGTTTTTTGATAAACCATGATGTTAGTTTTATAGCAATTTTAATAAACAAACCAAAATTGTTTTTATTTGATTAATTACAATAAGAATTTTATTGCTGTTTTAAATCTATGACATTAGAAAACGTTATGCATAGAACCTTTCTTACGTTCTTCTTTGCTACATTTTTGAATTATTTTTTAATTAAAATTAGCAAAACAAATTGACAACTCCTTACCGACAATATAAGAAATTTTATGTGTTTTTATATTATTTCATATACTATATTGATATAGTAATATTATAAGAAAGTTTAATTGAGATTTTGTATCTTGTATAAAAAATAAAACAACATTTTATATAAATTTTGTGCGTACATTTTTCAAAACATGTAATATAAAGAGACAGTATTGTTTGGTTCATTGATTTTAATATAAATTTGCAGTATATATTTGTCTTGAAAATATAAATTATGGTATGACTAATTACGAGCGAAGTTTATATGTAAATAACTACGTATATATTCATGTTATATAATATACTCAATTGATCAAATGTGAAAGAAAACTTCTAATCATAAAAGATGGCTTTGATTACATACTTGATACAATGAGTGTACGTATTATTATAACATAGATATATAAGAAAGTCGTTTGTAATAACTTCACTCGTATTTTTCTTCTATTTATATTCTCAGGACAAATATATACTACACATTTTATATTAAAATTAATGAACCGAAAAAATTTTTTCAAACCCCTTGAAATTTTCAGTTACAGTAACTGAAAATTCCTAAACTGTAACAGAATTTTCCGAAACGTGTACTGAAGCTGTATGCAGTTACGGTTGCTGAAATTTCTGTTGCAGTTTAGGAAAATTTAGAAACGGTTTCTGCATAAAGCTTGAGTGACAGGTAGGTGAAAAATGTTAATCGAATTGAGCAATATGTTCGTATAAAACTATTTTTAGGGTTTGAATATGCTCACAGATTGAACGAATATTCAAAACTCATAGATTTTTGTTCATTCAACGTTATCTACGCCAAAGCCTGAGTCACAATGAGTGGACATTTTTCAAGATTGCACAACGCTGAACAGGAATAATTTCAATTTTCAAATGAATGAGTTCATATAAAACAGTTCAACTTGGATAATTGTTAGCAGAAGAAGTTTGAAATTAGGAATTAGTTAATAAACCATTTTTATTTCGGTGAGGTCAAAATTAGGCTACTTAAAAGTTCAAGTGTTTAAAATTGGATAAATGAACAGCCGGATGCAAGAACCAGCCCGACGCTCAAAAACGCGTAAAAGAATTGTCCAATCGTCTAAAAAAATGAGAATTTTCAAAATCGAAAAATCAATTTTTCGAAAATGTAGAATGCCCAGGAAATCATGGAAAAGTTGAAAATCGCTTATTGTTTAATAATTTTTATTTTGCTTAATCGAATCGTATGGATGTAGTTAGGATGCATTTGGAAGCCAATTTTTTTCTTTTGGACGGCAAAACTCAAAAAGATATTGAGTTTTCAAAATTGGGGTACTAACTTCACGCTACGGAACAAATTTGAATTTTCTTCAAAAAATATTTTACCAATCGTTTGGATGTCGTGAGGATGTGTTTGGAAGTTTACTTTTAAAGTTTGGAGGATGAAATTGTGTGAGTTACCGAATAAAAAAGTCACTAGCACAATACTCGCAAGCGGCGCCTTCTCAAGTGATAGTGACCTACTTTAGTCAGCCGTGTCCCTGAATATACTATGATGTGTCACCGTAAAAACTGTGGTACCGAAACTTTCAAAAAATTTTGAAAATGTTTGGATTATCTAAATTTTCGTATATTTTCAAAATTTCTAAGATGTTCAAAATTTCTGAATTTTACAAAATGTTAATTTTCTCAAATTTTCTCAAATTTATAAAGTTTTAGAAAATTCGTGAAATAATATTTGGGTGTTGATGGTGAAATTGGCTTTAGGGTCACAACAAAAAAGCCAATTTCACCATCAACGTCCAAATATTATTTCAACTGAGGGTCGATACAATTCCATTCTTAAACAACTTGTGAAATTTTGTAAAATTTGTGAAATATTCAAATTTTCAAACTTATTTGCGAAAACTGTGGTACCGGAAATTTCCAAAAATTTTGAAAATTTTTGGAATAATTAAATTTCCGTTCATTTTTAAAATGTTCAAAATTTCAGTTTTCTCAAAGATTGCAAATTTTCTAAAATCTGTAAAATTTGTGAAATTTTCTAAAATTTGTAAAATATTCGTAATTTTCAAACTTATCAAAATTCTTAATATTTCTGAATTTTTTTAAATGTTAAAAATTTCTAAAATCATTCAAACATCTGAAATGATTGTTGGAAATTTTTTAATTTTTAACGTTATTTAAATGTCTAAAATTATCATAATTTCTAGAATGTTCCAAGTTTTCGAAACTATCAAAATTTCTTCAAATTCTAAAATGTTCCAAATTTACAATATTGTCAACATGTCTAAAATCATAGAATCGTCTCGAAATTTCTAAGCTTTCAGGAAAATTTCGAAATTTTCCATAATTTCTTAAATTTCCAGAATGTCTGAAATATCTAAAATTTCTATAGATTATAAGAATTGGTTAAATTGTCTTTGAAATAATTACTAAACTCATTTAGACTGCGTTTCTTAGCCCAATTTCATGTTTTATCTTAAAAATTAAGTTTTCCAACAAAGAAATAAATAGAAAAATTTAGAATTTCCTTTTATCAGTGTAAATAATAGATATCATATTCGTTGATGATTTAAAAGGTGGCGGCACAGAACTTGATAACAAGCAATAATAATATATTTACTGTATATTACGGTGGTCCGAAAACACCAAATTTTTAAATATCGAAAATGACTAATACTCAAAAACATTTTATTTTGAGAAATTTTTTGTGATTATCAAAATGAGAAATTTTTGGCATCATTGCGACACCGTGAAACTAGTTTTTATTACAAATTTCATATTATTATTATATAATACGGTATGTATGTGCAGAAGCAAATATAAAAAACATTGTGAATCGTTATTTTTATTTTTGTATTATATGAATTTAGAAATTTTTTCAAAGTTGATGCGGAAGTTAATTGTAAAATCTATGGTAGATATGAATAATAGAAACTTTGAAAATTAAAAAAAGTTGGAACTTTGAAAATTAAAAAAAATTGAAACAATTAGAAGTTGAAATGATTTTCGACATTTTTGAAATTTCATAAAATTCAGAAATATTAGCAATTGTGATAAGTTTGAAAATTTTGAATATTTTACAAATTTGAACATTGAACATTTCGTAAAATTCAGTTTATAATCTTCATAATTTCCGACATTTTGAATATTTTAAATTTTTTGATAATTTTACCCATTTTTAACATTTTGAAAATTCCGATAATTTCAAAACGTTTTAAAAAATTTGGAAACTTTGCAAATTTTAGAAATTGCAGAAATCTTGGTAATTCTATGAATTTTTAACATTTGAGAAGTTTTTATGATTCTCGAAATTTGCAACTGTTTCGAAATTTCGATTATTCTACCAATTTTAATAATTTTTGAAAATTTGGATACATTAGACATTTTGGAAATTGCAGAAATTTTGGTAAATTTCGAAATTTTTGAAACTTTGAGATAATTCTATACTTTTGGAAATTTCGAAAATTTTATACGTTTGGAACATTTCAAAAACTTTAGAAATTTTGATATTTTCGAAAATTTGGGACATTCTAGAAATTTTGATAATTTTAGAAATTTAAGTAACGTTAGAAATTAAAAAATTTTGAACGTTATTTCAAAAATTTGTATGATTTTAGACATTCTTAACATTTCATAAAATTCAGAAATATTAGCAATTTCGATAAGTTCGAATTTTTCGAATATTTTACAAATTTTAGAAAATTTTACAAATTTTAGAAAATTTCATAAATTTTAGAAAATTTGGGAAATTTTAGAGAATTTTACAAATTTCAGAAAGTTACACAAATTTTAGAAAATTTCACAAATTTTAGGAAAATTCATAAATTTTAGAAAATCTGAGAAATTTTAGAAAATCTGGGAAATTTTAGAAAATTGAACATTTTGTAAGATTCAGAAATTTTGATGATTTTGATAATTTGATAAATTTTAAACATGCCAGAAGTTTTGATAATTTCATCAATGTTGAACATTTTAGAAATTTTGATAATTTCAAAACTTTTTCAAAATTTTGAAAATTTGAGATATTTTAGAAATTTTAGAAATTTCGGTAATTTTATACATTTTGAAGTTGGAGAAGTTTCTATAATTTTAGAAATTTTCAACAGTTTGAAAATTTTGATCATTTTACCAATTTTAATAATTTTTGAAAATTTTAGATATGTTAGACATCTTGGAAATTTGATAATTTCAGAATTTTTTTTGAATTTTTGAAACTTTGAGAAGATTCTATAATTTTAGAAATGTTGACAATATTGCAAGTTAGGAAAATTTTCAAAATTTTAGGAATTTTTATCATTTAAAAAAATTGGAACATTCCAGCAATTTTGATAATTTCAGGAATTTAAATAACGTTAGAAATTCGAAAATTTTGCACATTATTTCCGAAATTTGAATGATTTTAGAAATTTTTAACATTTCGTAAAATTCAGAAATATTAGAAATTTTAATAAGTTTAAAAATTTTGAATATTTTACAAATTTTAGAAAATTTAACAAATTCTGGAAAATTTGGGAAAATTGAACATGAGGTAAAATTCAGAATTTTTTATAGTTTCGATAATTTGAGAAATTTTGAACATGCTAGAAATTTTGAACATCTTAGAAATTTTGAAAATACATGGAAATTCAGATAATCCAAACATTTTCAAAATTTTTGGAAAGTTTCGGTACCACAGTTCTTGCGGAGACACATATTATATTTAAGGACAGGGCTGACCAAACAAGGACACTACTACTTGGGAAGGCGCCGCTCGCGAGTATGGTGCTCATGACTTTTTTATTCGATCACTCTCACAATTTCATTGTTCGAACGTCGAAAGTGAGCTTCCAAACGCATCTTGACGACATCCAAACAAGTGGCAATTTTTATTTTTTTTTTTATTAAAATTTGTTCCACAGCTGTATCCAGCTGGGTAATTAATTAACAGACAACTTAGAAATAAAATGATATCATGCATCGGAAAAATTAAAAGTATGAATTCAAGAAATACCCTCGAAGCTTAGAAACGAAAACCTGTTAAATTTTGTGAATCTAATCACAGAAAAAACTAAGAATAAAATTTGTTGCAGGAAATTTTTTAGTGTGATAAAGTTTAGTTCAGCCAACTTCGCGTCTTTCAAAATACATGTGTTCGTCATGGAAGAACAAAAAAAATGTTAACCGATATTTGTGTAAAGTTTATCCTGTGAAGTTAATTTTTGTTGCAGAGAATCTTTCGTCGGAATCTATGTAAAGTTTATCTTCTGCTTTCTCTGTAATTCAAAGTTATTTGCATGTAACACATCTTAATATAGATGGTTTCAAAAACATGGTGTAACAAGATTTTATCATCAATTGATGGGACATTACAGTAGTTTTTTTTTCAGAATATGAGCCTGAAGGCGAAATATTCTACTTCTTCGCGTTTTTAGAAAAACAGGTTTAAATCTTGAAAAAACTCATCGTTATCTCTGAAACCAGGTAGCAAACAAACCGGAAATGCTCAAGGTTTTTGAAAGTACTTAAATATAAGCCTGTCGCATTAACTATGATCCTAGGATCTCGCAAATGACGTTATGTTCTTTCACGTTTTTGAACATTGAATCTTGATTACAATTTTGGAATTCAGTATTAAAATTTTGGTGAATCATTAAAATTTGTGTAGCACTAGGTGACAAGATTTTGATTATCATCAATTGATAAGACATTTTAGTATGCTGTCTTCCTATAGAACGGACCTGAAGGGCACAATGTTCTATCTTTTCCCGTTTTTTAGAAAAACATATAAAGAAAGGTTTAAGGAATCAAAAATTTTTAATTAGAGCAATTGCGTATCTTGAACTTTAGCATGATAGGATTAAATTTTCATTCGGAGAATATGTAATATTTAATATTAATATTTAAGGTTTACAACCGAGTAAGTCACGCTCACCCCCAAAGGGTAATGACTCAATGGTATAATAATAATAATTATATTGAGTATACTTACCATCAAAATGCAGAATAAGCCCAATGGTAAAAAGCAGCGCGCTGATATGGATCTTCATTTTTCTAGGGTGATCTTCTGAACGGTGAGCTAGAGTTTGAGCATATCCACTGCTATATATATATAGGTACGTATAACTGTTGTTCATTATTACACGCAAAATATTCAGAATTTTGGAAACATCCTGTTTGCGCAAAACAAACTGTCCAAATTGAAAACATCATTTTCTAAAGTGTTTTCAAAAACTTTTCTACGCCTCACCTTAAACTCGTTTCTTCAAAAGTCACGCGCTGCCCTAAAAAAAATATCTTGATGCCTTGGTGCACAATATACCATTGAACTAGTGAAAAATTTGTTTGTTGAATTGCTTCTTCCTTGTTACTGTTTGCTAGCAAAAACTATAAACGTGAAACCCTTTTCTTTAAATGTATGAATTCAGTAAGGACTATATTTTATGTTACTTATATGAAGTTCATAATAATGGAAAACGTGACAAATAAAACAGTTTCACGAAAGACCGCGATTAGGTAACATTTTTAGCTCTAAGGAATCAAAAAGAAGGCCATATTTTGACACTGGTAACAGCCTACGTCTTAATCATAGTTATTAATTTTTATCAGCACAGACAAATAAAAAATTTTTCTGCAAATCCATTGATATTAAAAACTATGTTTTCATAGAAATGTCACATGTATTTTTTCAGTTGGGACAGCAGAATGAAGAGATATTCATTCTCGGTGTAATTCAAATCTTTTTTCAACCATTTTTTGTTAATAGTTGACTATTTTGGATTTCCAATCTTTCCAAGTCCATTATTATACTTTTGGTTTAAGATTGATATTTTTTGGGTGCAGTTTCTACTATTTTGTTTATGATTGAACTATTTTTGATGGAATATAGTTTTCTTCAAATTGGAATTCAATTTTTTAACAGAAATTTTAATCACTATGCTTGTGGTTGAATATTCAAAATTTTTCTTTTTGAATTGAATTATCAAATTTTTCATTCATAATTCGTCTGATTCACTTCAAAGTCCAATTACTTGGTTAACAGTTAAAGTACATTGTTGAAAATGAATTTTATTTTTGAAGCTTGAACAATTTTTTTAAAAGTTTGTTCAACTGAATATTTACATAACTATTCCATTATTGGTTGAAAATTGATCGTTTCAGTTCAAGATTTGATACTTTGGTTGGAAATTTAACTATTTTGTATAAAATTCGTTTCTCTTTGCTAAAAATTAATTTTGCCCATTGGAAATTTCACTATTTCACAATTGGTTAAAAATCGAAAGTATTTTATTAAAGAATTTTCAACTGCAAATTCAACCATTCCATTTGCGTTTTAAAATTCCTATGTTCGGGTTGTAAATTCAACTATGTTCAAAAAAATTTGTCATTTTGCTTTGAATATTCAACAATTAATTAAAATTTTTTTTTTTTTTTTTTTGCTAGAGATTTGTATACTTTGTAAGAAAATGGTCTTTTTGTTTCAATTGAACTGTTTTTGATTTAAAATTCAAATCTTCTTGGGTTGAAATATCAACTGTTATATTTTTTGTGGAGAATTAATTTTTTCTGATTGAAAATTCAGCTACTTGATGAAAGTTGAACTCGTTGTTATGAATTCATTTTTTTTTAGAAGATTCATCATTGTTATTGAAAATTTAACTGTTTTGTTCGAAAGGCAACTTTTTGAGTTAAAGTTCAATCTGTTGTGTTTGAAAAATCGAACATATGATTAAAAATTCATCACTGTAGCTCAAAACTTGAATTATTCTTTTTGGGTGGAAAACTCATCCTTACAAGTTTTTATTTGTAGTAACTTAATCTTGTTTATTCAAAATTCATTTCAGTGGTTTAAAAATGTAAATACTTCGTTGCAAGTTGAACTAGATTGTTAAAAAAAATTCTATTAAAGTTTTATCATTCCAGTAAAAAATTCAGCCATTCGTTTGAAAATTTAAATCTTGTTTTGAAAATTAGTTTTTTTCTTCTTTATGGTATATTTGCACTATTCTAACTTTTAGTGAACCTAACCGCTACTACTATTTCGTTAAATTTTGTTTTAATTATATTTTTTTATCTGGAAATTTGACTATTTCATTATTTGTTGCAAATTTATCCTAATAAAAAGTTTTGTCGAATCTTTCATGGTTAAAACATGAAATTATTGAAAGATATGCCTTTCGTCAACATCATAAAACTTTTAATTTTTAATTGTTATGAAAATGTAACTTTAAGCTATTTGTACCATAAAAAGTGCGATTTCGAAAAAATCTTCTTAACACGATGTGTAATTGAATGTTTGGAAATTTCCTAGGAAAACCCCAATTTTTGGAAAACTGTGAGTTACCTTCTTTTGCCTTTCTACCCTTTAGTTCACACCATTTTTTCAGTATTTCCGAAATTATACGTCAGTATTAAAAAATTGTGAATTCCAAATATGCATAAAAAAGCAGAAAACCTTTTTTTAGAAATCAGAGGAAGGGACAGTTCTACTTTTGGACTTTTCACTACTTCTCTTATATTTTTTAGGCAAAAAACTGAGATGTTTGATTTTAAGAAAAACGGCATTCGTAACAATTTGAACCTGAGTTTTCCGGTCATCTTTTAACATCTAAATAAGTGAAATTTCCCTCATCAAAACTAAAATTCTACTGATTCAATTAGAGAAATGAAAGCAACTAAATATTAGTAAAAAAGTATTTATTCGATCATTTGAGATATTCAATAATTCGATAGTGGAAAACAGCTGATTTTTAATTACTTATCATCAAAACAGTGAGTAGCAAATATTGTGAATCATACGAACAGCCTACGTCACCTACACAAACATTCCGCATTTACAGTTGTTGGTTCAGACTGGAAAAACTAGACTTATTTACACACCGAATCTGTTGTACCATATCTTACGGACACAAAACTTTTCTGATTTCGAATCTCCCGAATTAAAAATTAAATCATCTAAGAACGTGAAATTTAAAATTATTCAATCTTCAGCAATGGGAACATTTTAAATCTAAAAAATTCTAAGCTTATGTACATCGAAGTGACATTTTTTGAGATAAAGCCTTGAAATAAAAATTAAATTACTTTATATTGCTTCGACCCTGGAAGAAATGAAAAATTTATTTGTCTCTCATTTGAAGATTTTATAAGAAATTAGAACTTCAGGCCTCAACCATTTATGAACAATTTCATCCAAATTGGTTCATTTTTCGAATTTTGAAAATTCCAAATACAAAAATATATCATTTTTCATGTTACACAAAATAGGAAATCATTCAAAATGAATTTATATTTGTCGATTCAACGTTATCTCTAAATATGAATGACATTGAGTAATTTTTTGCAATAATAAGAGACAATCTCAATTCCCCAATTATTAAAACTAAAAAAAGTCTTATTTAGCTTTTTTGAACATTTAAACATTAGCTGAATCCAAAAAAATTGTAATTTAAATCCTCCAACTCATTTCTATCTAACGACAAAAAATTATTTCTTGAGGTATTCATAATTTTAGAGAGATTTTACCTACACACTAGTAGTATCGATTTCGTACTATGCGCGCGTATATTTTTTCGATTGGACTTTAAAAAAATTTCTAAGTAAAATAAAAACTTTGTATTCATTTTTTTAATTAATTCCTTTCTTTATTTTCAAGGTTATATACTTATACGATCAAACGAACGTACCTGAATGAATTTTCATCGAGATTAAACGACCACCTTGTCCGTAGGGATTACATTGTAGTTCGGCTTATTTTTGCTAGATTGTCACAAATTTCAGAGCCAAAAAAAAAAGAGAAGAATTCCCCAGAGCACCTCTCTGTGTACATCTGTCGAAACTTTATTTAGTTCATAGTTACTCAGAAAATTATTCAAGATTCTCAACGATATTCGGAATAACTTAGGGTGGAAATTCAAATCGTATTTGGGAGGGTGGTCGAACGAGGTGCTCGTATAATTACGGTCGAACTTCATTAGAGTAATTTATATGATGTTAATGTTTTTTGTCTTAATGAGTCGAAAATCAATATTGGATTCGAACACCAGATCTTTGAGTTAATGTTAAAAACATTAATATGATATAAATTAATATTTCACTGGTCAACAACCTTAACATCAAAATTAATAAAATTCATTAGAGCAAGTTCGTCTGATCGTATAATTACACTTTCCACCTCGTTCTTAGGATTACAATTGTAGATATTCAGAGCAGACAATTATCATTAAATTATCGTTTATTGTAAACGTAACCACATTTTTAATTTTCAAATGCGAGCAATTTTGTTGTCAATTTTTTTAAATTACAAATGAAGAATTATTTCTTGAAAACGGCTGACGAGACCTACAAGGAGGCAAGAGAAGTTTTGAACTTGGTAAAAATATAAAATGTTCATCTACAAGCAGTGATTAGAAAAAGGGAAAACATGGTTCTGATGTCCACCTGGACACAATAACAATACCACAATCTTCGCCTTTAATTATTTTTCCTAAAGTTTTCAGGATCATGGAAAAAGGTGTGAAAACATAAAAATTGTTGTCTTCCCAGGAGATCGTAAATGCATCAAATTCTTTGGCGTTAGGATCACGATTCCAAAAAAAAAAAGAACTATATCTAGAATTGGATTTTGATGCAAATAGGTTAATCGGAGGTTTAGGAAATTTTTGAGAGATTTGTTCAAATGCATAATCTGCTAATTTCTATTGGGTATCAACATTAAGATTCACTATCGGCTTCGGCATTTTCTTTCGAAGCAATGTAAGAGGCATAAATCGAAGCTCTTTTACTCCCAAAATTTCTCTATTTAATGAGTGTAATTGGGGGTGCTGAATTCCGCCCATCTTATTGACACAAGCGATGGAAGTTGTGTTGTCAATGCGTAAAAGAATTTTGCAGTCGCGGAGTTCAGTAGCAAAATTTTTGAGGGCCCAAAACGCTGACGAAAATTCTAAACGATTTATTGAACAAGATTGTTCTTTTGCATTTCCAAATCCATGGCCAGAATTACCTTCGCAGAAGACTCCCCAACCCGATGTTGATGCATCTGAGAAGATTTCTCTTTGAAAGAAGAACTGGCGTATTGGGCCTCACGACGTACGAATGTTCTCCTGAAACCAAATTAAGTCGTGGTGCAAAAGTCCCGGCAAAGTTATCCGTTTGTCATAGCTACCACTAGCAAGTTGATAAGCTTGAAATTTAGCTCGTTCTAAGGCTTTGGTAGAACCCATTCCGTAGGGTACTGTCGGACAACACGAAAGGAGGCTTCCTATCAACTGGGCGAATTGCCGTATAGTAGAAAATTTTCTTTTCAGAAATGACTTCATTATAGAGACCAAATTGACTCTTTTCCGTTCAAATAAAGTTTAAATAAGAACCTAAAAATCCCGACCCTCTGCTATGAATTAGTGCACTTTTTCAATAATTGATTACGAACCCTAGTGATTCGAGGAGCATCACAGAGGTTCAAACATTCTGTAAGCGCACTTCGAAGGAATTGCCAAAGAAGCAAAAATCGGCCAAATACACCACCGATAAGTCTGTCAACTGATGTCTTCACCAGTTTACTTCGATACGATGTTGGCTGAGGCTTTTGGTAGGCTGATTTTTTTGACTAAGAATTCTTGTTGCTGCTCACCAACGATTGTCGTGATTCCTCAAAGATGAGCTCCTCATGTTTAAAGATCAAGAATTCTGAGCTGGTTTTTTTCGCAGGAAAATATGGCTTAAGGGTCTTGCTTATTTTTTCCAATGAGCTTATTTTGTTGATATTTTTGGTTAAATTATCCCTCATCAATTCACAAAAGTCATCACTGTCTTGTTTTTTTATATTTGCGATGTCTTTCCATGATTGAAGAATGTACAAAAAAATGTAGCCTGGCTCAATACGCCTTGTGACAGCTGACACAAACTAACGAATGAAGTTTCAATAGATGTACGCAGAGAGGCGCCCTGGGGAATTCTTTTTTGGCTTTGAAATTTTGACAATCTAGAAAGAGGTCGCGAAACTGCATAAAGAAATGATTGATAATGTTTTTAGTATTATTTAATTATTTAATTGACTGGTGGTGCTAATATATTTAAGAATATCTTCTAATATAATTTTTCAAACCTTGCTAAATCAAACATATTGATTGATTCCTGAAAAACAAAACAACAACTTTATTTATCTTAAATTGGCGAAACGCTGGCAATCCAGAAAACTTATACAATTTCTCCACTTCTTATTCTTTAAAGTTTCGTTCGGTTCCTTGTATAACCCAATGTGGGTACTGAGTCCAAAACTGACAAAGGACCCAGAATAGTTTGATTTTCTATGTTTCAGAAGAATTTTCAAAGAGAGAAGACTAGAGTGTTCTATCAAGAAATATTTACGGGCGACTACGTAGGATAGGTCTTCTTGATAGACAGAATTTTTTATGTGGACTTTTTCTGTATGCTGCATAGTTAAGGTGGAAAATAAAATTTGGTATTCCTCCTTTAGCATAATAGTGATTAAAACCAAACTTAGGAAGTGAATTATCTACAACACTTTTGTAGATCTTCCTAGGCTGAAGAATTTTTATTATACAAATGTTTGTTCATCTCACATAGTATGGTCGGAAATTGAAATTTATGATTAGTTAAAGAGCGTAATCGCGATTGACAGAGAAACTATAAGTCTTAGCAGAAAATGGTCTGGAGTAAAGCAGATCTTTTTCAGATGAATACGTTCTCTTCTTTTAGGTACGTTTCACATAATACAGCTGATCCTGCGATAAGAGCAATTGATGCCAATGATTAAATTAATTTGCACTAAATAATAAATGTTTGATTAAGAAAAAAACGGTGGAACCTTTGTTGTTCAGCGAGATAGATGAGAAGTTGAGTTCCAGGACCCCCAGTCTTTTCATTTGAAACTCTTTCTACCTTTGGTTTTTTCTGTGAACGAATATTTGCCATGATTAACAAACGTTCCCGAGTTCCTGGACTCTGGGATCCATTACAAAATCATTTTTTTTGGGGTTCAAATACTTAATCGAAATTTCCGTCCGCACCTGATAATGTAAGAAACAGATATTCATTGATTAATTCAAAGATTGAGAAAAACCATTAACTTAGAACTGCTATGTAAATTGAGATTAACTGTGAGTCTACCAATTATTGTCTAATTTTTAAGAATATGTACGATCCTTTATAATACACTGAGAAAAATGGTTAGTTGTGACAAAAAGCTCTTTATTAGTAGAGATGGTATTAGTTGCAACAACTACTTTAATGATAAAAGTAACTAACTAGTTTAGTGTGACAACAAACAAAGTAGTCAAATTTACCACCACTTTATTTTTTAATAAATGAAAGTAATGCAAGTTACAATTTTGCCACCTCGGCGACATTGGAAGTTCTCAGGACTTCTTGTGTCCACTGATGAGATGTCATAGTAAAATCTACTATAATTGCAATATTGGGAAGTACTACAACTACGGATCAGTAATTTTAGTAGTAAAACTTCTTAGTTTTATTAGTATGACTACCAATTTAAATAGTGAAAATTACAACGACAAGTAGTAAGATCAACTTGTATGTTTGTAAGACTGACTAATTCAATAGTATAAGACTTACTAATTGAAGTAGTAAGTGCAGCTACCTGAAAATAGTATGTACCATCGAGAGTTGTTGCCACACATACTTTCGAACGATTTGAACACTCGAATTGGGCGAGCGTCCCAAAATAAATATCAACACGATTAATAACCAGACTATTCTAACACAACTTTTTTTTTTTTATTCAGAGCATTTAAAATATTTGGTAAAGAATTCACGTTTTTTATTGAAGAGGCGTATTTTCTGGGGGAAAAATCAACCATTCAATTGTATAATTTTTTATTTGGGAATTGGTCTCTTTCAGAAGTAAAATAATTTTTTTTTTTGAAAATTCATCGATCATCATTCTTGTTTAAAATTCAACCATTCAGTTGAAATCTATTGTATTTTGTCATACTTCCTAGTAGCAACTTAATTTCCATGATTGAAAAGTCAACTATTTGAATGAGCATTCATGTATTTTGCTAAAGATTTGTCTGTTTTAGCAGAAAATTAATCTTCTTTGTTGAAAATTTATCGTTTTGTTTGAAAATTTATTTATCGGGTAAGAAATGTATGTATTTGGTTGAAGATTCGTCTTCTGTGATGGAGAATTTTGTTAAGAATTCGTTTTTTTGTTGTAAAATTGATCTCCTTGGTTTACAACTAATCATATTGGTTAAGAGTTAATGAATTTCGTTAAAGATTCGTCTTTTTTTGAAGAAAATTATTCTTCTTGTTCAAAAATTCATCTTTTTGGATGAAAAATAATCAATTTGTCTGAAAATACACCATTTTTATAGAAAGATCGTCTGCTTGAGCTGGAGATTATATTTTTCGTTAAAAATTAATTTTTTGGAAATGTCAAGTAAAATGTAGGCAATGCATGTAGGGCTCCCAGTTAAAAAAGTGAGAAGGGTTTTTTTGGATGAGGGGCCTGGACTATTACGTGCGCTTTAATTTGAATAGAAAATATTTTATATATGAATGATATAGTTGATAATGATAGTTATGAATGATATAGTTAATAATTTATTCAACTGTTTATAAAAAATCATCAACTTAGAACTACTAGTGATTTTAGTGTTTTTTATTAGAATATAAATAACATTGGTCAATATCCGTTTTTCTGTTTTTTCACTGCTTTGTACTAAATCGCACGCCATTCAACGTTCCGCTAATTCACTCGCCCACGGTTTGTTAATTGATTGAACAAATACTTTTCGCATAAAAGGCTCATTTGTTTGAGAAAAATCTTTTTTATTATAAAAGTTTCAGATATGTTAGGTCAGCATAAAAGATGAGTTATTCATCGATTGAATTCATACGCGTTGAATTAAACACAATTTACGGTAAAAACTCCTGTGAAAATCAACTGATTGTAAAAATGTTTAAAAAAATTCATTGATTGTAAATTTTTTCATGAATTTCATATGATACAAGAATTCAGACAATAGAACCATTTTCGTGAGCCTAATTATTACTATATTTTGTCACTGAGTTTGTGCCAAATTAAACTCCTTACCCCTATTTTGCACTGAATCCTAAGTCTACGAAATAATTATCCAAAAAATCAAAATTTCAATTTCTTTTCTGAATATGCCAAAATCTTTTTGCTTGGTGGGAGCGGGTTATATAAAGGCCACACGCTCTTCTTCACTGGAGAAGCTGAGAATCATCATTCGAATTTAAACATTGAGATAAGAATTGACCAAAATGGATGATCGTTCAGTAAGGCTGAAGTTAATCAAATGCAGAAAAAAAAGAGAAAACAGAGAGAAAAGGTGTTCCAGGGGTAGATCCAGAAAATTTTTCGAAGGGAGCAATTGTAAATGTTCTTCAAATAACACAGGCCGACAAAAATGACATCATTTTTGTACCCAAAGACCGGACTATGTGACCCCGAAGGATTTTGGTTTCCTAAAAGCAAATCTGTTATCCGAATTTTTGCTATACGTCAGGTTTTTGAGATATTCTAACCTGGAATTTTTATTTTCAGAGATATCACACACTGACCATTCAGTTTCTCTTCGCCTTGCATTGTTCCACAATGCATTCGGTTTGAAAATTCAACTATACGGTAGAAAATTTATTTAATTTGTTGAAAATTTGTCTCTCCTAGTAGAAAATTAATTTTCTTTTTTCAAAGTTCATGTTCTTGAACATGAAGATTCTACATTTTGGATGAAATTTTTTTTCTCAATTGATTCTATTGGTTTGGTAATTAGAAATTTCAACCTTATCAAGGAAATTAAGGACCCTTTAGAACCTTATTTACTCGATATACAAATTTTTTACTTTAAAATTTGGTATTTTGAATCTCGGAGGGGAAGGGGTTTTCCGCCCCCCCCTCCGCCCCCCGGATACGCCTTTGCTCATGATAAATCTGAAACTTGTTACAAACTTAAAAAAATCGCCATATTGAGTGTTTCGAGGGGGCTAAGTGCAAATCCTAATTTGAAAAATATGGTTCCAAATCCGAAAAAAGCAATTGCATGTTTTTTTTCTTTTAGAAATCAATTTTAGCATATTACATAATTTTAGAAAAAAATTGAGTAAGCTTAAAAGATATTAAGAAGTTTCGAAACTATTCAAAAATAATTAGAACTTGTAAAGGATTTTTAAGAATTATGTAATTTTTTAAGCAAACGAAAAAAATTTCCGGTTCCTAGGACAAATCAACATGATTTTTTATTCTAAAGAATTAATTTTAAGAGATTAAAAATTTGTATAATTTTTCAAGTTCAGAAGGCTTAGAAGGTCTTCAGAGATTAAAAAAAGAATTTTCCTACGATTCGCGTGAAAATTTTTAATAATTTTGAATTCTGAAAAATGAACTCTAAAACAAAATTAACACGGGTTTTTAAACATTTCAAGCGATTTCCTAAAATTTCGAAACCAGAAGAATTGAAGAGATTCAACAAGAATTTTAAACCTCATAAGATTTGTAGAAATGTAGATTTTTGAAGATTAAAAAAAAGAAGATTTAGAAGCATTCGAAGAATTTTAAAAGTTCTCAAGAGAGAAAACAAATTTTCCTAAAATTTTTGTAAAGATTTAGAAAATAATAAGGCACTTTTTTCACATTTCGAATGATTCTTAAAAATTGTAAGAAAAATTCGAGTCAGTTAAAAATATTTTTAGGAATTTAAGACTTTCTAAATAGATTAGAAATATTTGAGAAACTGGCAACATTTCCAAAAATTCATCAAATATTTCTTGATTTTTTCCAAACAAAAAAGAAAAATCATACAGCTTTGCGCAGTGCACAAGATAAGTTGTCGCGCGTCTTTTTTGACGCCTGTTTTTCATTTTTCTAATGTCATGCACTTGAACTACTTTTTTGATTCGAGATATAAGAATGCTCAATGATAGTAAAAAAGATTAAAAATAATGACCCCGTTCCGTGAAAATCAAAATTGAAGTTCGCCGTAAGACAAACCTCATTTGTTGAGTAATTTTTTTTTAAATTATTGCAGCAATATGTTGGTTATCTAGTTCTGTACTGCCACATACCTAAAAGTGGTGACAAAATACTTTAAAAATTTTCTTAAACAATCCAAATTTTTTTCCTTTTATATTTTTGATTTCTCTGAATTGTATTTTTGCAGAACTCAATAACTATTTAGGAACTAAATAATTATGGAAAGGAAATCTAATTTATGAAGATTGGACGATGGCTATTTTCTGAAAATATATTCATTTTTAAACCTCAGAAAGTAATTTTTGGAATTTCGCAAAAACACTAGCCAAAAACAATTTTATAAAAAGTTTGAGCATTTTTTTGATCAGGTCAAAGTGAGGGATTTGGAAGGACTCTTGCAAAAGTCTATTTTGCTAAAAATATATCTCAACCAAAATTTTCAAACAAAATAGTTAAGCATAGAACATTAATTCTCAACCCAACAGTTGCAGTTTATTCAAGAAAAAAAATTCATTTTTTTCTACATTTTGCTATTTAAAAACCTCAGCAGATAAACAAATGTAATCTTTTGTTTGAAATCGTATGAACTATTTCTTATCTTAAAATAATTTCGAATTAGTAGATTCCATATTAAACGCTATTATTCGATTCCAAATCCTATTCAAGTATTGTTTCAACCTACAATATTCAATTTTTACCCATTCAATTGAAATTTTTAAAATTAAGGATGACATTTTTTTAATGTTTAGCAATATTTCTCTTTTCATTCGAAACCAGCAATTATGAATCAAATATTGAAAACTCAAGAATTTTAAACTGAATTATTTGAAATAGAAAGCCTTGAATCGATAATTATTCCACAGGAAAACATTTCGGAAAATAAAAGACTAGATTCTCGAATATTTCGAAATAAAATTTTGAAACTTTCTAAGCATCTTCAAACGTTTCAAGAAAATAACTACCTCGAAGATAATTCAAAACGTGAAAAGATTTCAAATGATTTAAAAGACAATGTAGATTTTTGAAGCTTTCAAACACAACGTTCTTAAGCTTTTTAAGTATTTTGAAAGCTTTTTAAGCATTTTGAAATGTTTTTAATAAATACAAAATTTTGTATCAAAATTCTTAGAAAAACTAACAACTTTTGTCACAAAAAATTAATTTAAAAAGAAAGTTTAATAAGATTCCCAAGATTTCCAAAAAGAATCTCAATGATTTTAAAGGTAGTTTTTTTCACTTTTGCAGGATTTCCCAAAAATTGTAGGGAAAATTCGAGTTCCGTGTTAAAAAAATTATTATTAGATTCCTGACAAACTTTTGAATTGTTTTTTCAACCAAAATTTTCAAGAGAATATTTAAGATGAATGACAAAACAATTTTTATTGTAAATATTAACGTTTCTAGCCTAAAATTGCTTGAAATGATATAATTTTGAAAATTTATAAATTTTGTTATTCATTCTCCAATTCATAGCATTGAGAATGGTCGCGTGGATTTCTTTTTTTTCAATCTTTCAAGTTTTCAATGTATAAGTGTTAAAATCTTTCAGTTTAACGGCTGGTAATCAAATTTTTAATTCGAGTGATAAAAGGTTCCATTTTAAACGCTTGAATTATTCAGCGTTTGAATTAACACTTTTTTAGCTTTAATTTGAAAATTCAGAAGTATGTATTTCACTTTGAGTTTCTTAACTTACGGTTCAGTTTTTATAACCTTAAGCGAAAAAATGTTCATCTCTAAGAGTTCGAAATTTTCAATTGCTGAATTTTTATTTGCAGTCAGAAAGTTGTTCTTTTTTGACCTAGTATGACAAATATTGAGATGGTTGCCATTACATAATTACAAATGACATATATGGTGTCATATCGATTGCTATATATGTGAAAAAATAACTTAAAAGTAAGTTTTTTTGTTGTTGTATAACGATTATTCATTATTGATGGCAATGGTGTGCACATCTTAATTTAAAATTATCTCATTGATTAGTCACTGCAATCATTGAATTATTAGTCAATATATTTTAGCAGCTTGTCTTTCGTAAAATAAGCTTGTGTTTCGTCAATTGTTATGCTCAAATATTACAATTTTATTATTGAAACACCACGTTATTGATAAACAATAAAATTCATCATAAAATTCTGATTTAAAAAATGTTAGAGCGTATGAAACAGAATTTTGGACCAGAATTTTTGGATATAATATTTTTTTCTCGCTTCCAAGATCCAAAATCAGAAGCTAAAGTTGCAGATACTATTTCTAGAAAAATGCATATTTTTATATGCTTTGCCTTCTAAAGCGTTAAAATTGTCAATTTAAAAATAATAATTCATATATTACAATTTTTCATAAAATTTCAAACGCACCAAAAGTTCCTATAAAAAAAAAATTTCTGTGACAGCTGTAAATATTGTTGAACTAATTAAAAAATCATACAGTTGTACGCGCTGCCCGAGATAAGATGTTGCACGTCTTTTTTTACGACTGTTTTTCATCATTCCAATGTCATGCACTTGAACCACTTTTTGGATTCTAGATAAGATTGCTTAATAAGAGTAAAAAAAGTTCAGTTGAAAAAATGATTCTGTTCCGAGAAAATCAGGACTGAAGGTCGCAGCAACACAGACATTATTGTTCAATTAAAATTTTATTTGCAAAAATTTGTTATTATCACAACAAAATGTTATTTATCCTCTTATGTGCTGCGAATATGATAATATTACTCTCAAAATTTTTTCATTCAAAAATTTTTACGTATCTTAATTTTCAAGGAGAGTAACCCTAGTTTTTCAACAAAATAGTCTAATTTTCAACTAAAGAAATACATTTTCAACCCAAATGATGAATTTTTCAACTAAAATAAGGAGTTTTTACAAGTGAAGATTTTTCGGTCAAGAATGAAAAAAAAAACTTAAGCCAAATTGTACATTCAAGAAAAAGAGAAATTTTCTGTGAAACAGTTGAATTTCCAATCCGAAAATATGGATTTACAATAAAAAGGATTTATTAACAAAGTGCTTCAAACTTTAACCAAGTAGTTCAATTTTCGAAGGAAAAATATTAGTTTTCAAGGAATTATGTAATAGTAGATATTTGAACCATAGAATAGTAAATAATTATCACAAAAAAATGTGTGGTTAACAATTTCATCAATAGGTTACAAATTTGTATATTCTGCCAAAAAGTAATTCCTTGTGGTTGAAAATTCAACTGTCCCGGGTGAAAACATTTAAACAAAAAATTACAGCAAACTAAAACTGAAAAAATATAAATCGACGCTATCATTTTCAGTGCTATGCATTGAAGAACGAATTAGAACATTGAAAAATTTCCAAAGTTATATAAATTCAATGCAAAAGTAGAAAAAATTACTTTAAAATGATCCAGATTCTTTTTTGAAACTTTCGGAAATCTTATTAAATGTTAATTTCGAATTATTCGAAAGAAAAATGATTGTTATATATTCTAGGAATTTTGATACAAATTTTTTATTCATTTGAAACCTTTCAAAATACTTAAAAAGCTCATTAATTTTGTGTTTAACATCTTCAGAAATGTACTCTGTGTTTTAAATGGTTTTAATTGGTTAAGTATTCCTCACTCTGATTTGTAATTCATTAAATAAATTTAATTTTTATCCATTAAATTCTAATTTGATTTTTTTTGTTAAAAATTCATGCTTTTTATTCAGAATTAGTCCTTGGTTAAAAATTAATTTTTTTAATTAAAGATAGATTTTTTGCATTGAGAACTTAACTTCATTTTGAAATTTGTTTGATTGAAAATTCATCCGTATAAATAATACTTTCTCTTTTATGGAGATAATTAAGTTTCTTAGATACATTTTTTTGTTGGTTATAAATTTTCTTCTTTTCTTGAAAATTGAACTATTTTGTTGAAAATTCACTTTATCTCGTTAAGAAACCATTTTTAATGGTGAAAATTCATTTATTCTATTTTAAGTAAACATTTTTCATTTTTTGGAAGGAAAGAAATCTCTTTACTTGAAACTTCATCTTTTTGTTTTAAAATGTTCCTTTTTTCCTTTTGGTCCAAAATATTTTCATTGCCTTAAAATACATGTATATACTTTTTTTTTAATTCATATAGTTTGTTGAAAATTCATATTTTTGGTTGAAAATTGAACTATTTTGTTGATTTTTTTCTTTGTTCAGAATTAATTCTTTGAACTTAAATATAAATATTCCATTTTTAACCGGAAATTTATGTTTTTAGTTAAAAAATGTATGTGTTTTGTAAGAAAATCGTCCTTTTGGTACAAAATAAAACTTTTTGGTAGAAAATTGATATTTTTTTTGTCAAAAATCCAACTATTTATAGTTAAAAATGTAGTATTCTTAGTGAAAGGTTCATAATCTTAGCTGAAAATTTATTTCTCTGGTCAAAAATTCAAAAACTCTGCTGAAAATTCTTCTATACTATGGAATAATCTTCTTTTTTGGTTAGAAATTAAAGTTCCGGGCTAAAAATTTATCCTTCGCTCAAAAATTCCAGGTATTTTAATGAAAATTCCTCTTCTTTGGGAGAGAGTGAATTTCTTGATTTTTTGAAAATTGAATTTTCCACTAGAATATATGGATTTTCAACAGAAAAATAATTTTTGACAAAATAGTTGAATTTTCAACCAAAAAGATAAACCGTTATTTAAAAAACATGTTGCAAGAAAGTAGTTCAATTATTACCCATGCAGTTGAATTTTCGATTGAGAAAGATCAGTTCTCATCAAAATAGTTAAAATTCCCACCAGGCATGAATTCTCAACTAACAATGTGAATCTTTAACAAAAAAAAATGATTTATTCACAAAGAAAATTGCTTTGAAAAAAAAGGTTTCTCAAACAAAATAGTTGAATCCTCAAGCATAGAACATTAGTTTTTAACCAAACAGTTTCATTTTATACAAGAATGAAAAAATTTCTACTGAAACGGATTGAATTTTTACATTGAAAAGACAAATTTTCCAGAAAATTGTTGAATATGTATCCCAAAAAATTTCAGTTGGCATTTTAACACCAAAATATGAATTTTGAACAAGAAGTACATTTTCTACAAAAAAGTTGAATTTTTAACAAAACAGTTGAATTTTCGACTGAAAAGGATGAATCTTCAACAAAATTGTTGAATTTTCAACCAAAAAGATTTTTGTTCACTTTTCAACATGAAAATATGAGCTTTCAATAAGAAGTAATTTCATTACATAAATAGTTGAATTTTCAACACAAAAAGGCGAGCTTTCGACAAAAAAGGTAAATTTTCTAGCAGAAAAAATTAATTTTTAAGAAAATTCTTGGATTTCCAACCAAAAAATAAAATTCACAGCTAAAAGGATAATCTTTAGGAAGAAGCAGCTGAAAAAAAATAAATATAAATACACAGCAAATAATTTACAAAGAAGAATATTATATCAGGGTTACCGAAGAACTTTATTTGGAAAATTCCCTTATTTTTGCCTGACCATTAATATTCAAAGACAAGGATCTTGAACATGTAACATTTTCAACCTGAAATTTTTTATAAACGGAATAGAACAATTTCAAATTGATTTTGATAAATTCCAAATTTGTTCTTCTTGGAAGCTATTGCAAATTATGGAATATCCCTGACTTTTATTTCTAATCTCTTGTCAGAAATTGTAATTAAAGGGTGGCAGTACAGAACTAGATAACATACATTTTGATGCAATGATTTGAAAAAAAAATGAGAATAAAATTTTAAGTTAGCAAATAATATCTATCTTACTGCGACATTATTGAGCATTCTTATATCTCGAATCAAAAAAGTAGTTCAAGTGCATGACATTGGAATCATGAAAACAGGCGTCAAAAAACACGGGCGTACAACTGTTTAATTTTTTTAATTAGTTCAAAAATATTTATACCTGTCACAAAAAAAAATCTTTTTTTTTCAAAGTGGAAACTTCTAATATATTTGAAGGATTATAGAAAATTGAAGTATATCAATTATAATTTTTGAATTCACAACATTAACGCTAAAGAAGGCAAGGCATATAAAAATATGCATTTTTCTAGAAATAGTCCATGCTTCTGACTTCGGATCTTGGACGCGGTAAAGAAAAATTGTATATTCATTACATATATTTATTATATATTTATCATTATCATGGAACTTGAATTAATACTACAGATTTTTGAAAATCCCGCAAAAGTAAAAAAACCACCCTCAAATCATTGAGATTCTTCTTGAGAATTTTGGAAATCTTACTAAAAATTCTTTCAGCATTCATTTTTCAAACAAATAAATAATCTTTTCACTTCTGAATTATTTTGGAAGACTTTTTTTATTTTCTTAAAACCTTTCAAGATCTTTAAAAGGCTTGGAACATACATTCCGAAATCTTCAGAAATCTAGTTTTCTACTTCTCGAAACATCTCTTAAACTAACTGAAATTTTTCTCCAATTGATAATTGTTCAATTGTTATTTATACATAAGAATTCAATAATTTCACTTACATAATAAAAATTTGTTAAATGGAACAATTGAAATTGTAACGTTCAAAGTTTATAATTTAATACTGTGAAATATTAACAATTTAAGGCTTTTTATTTTGAATAATTTAGTTTAAAAATGTTTAGTTTCAAATATTTGATTTACAATTGCTCGGTTTCAATGAAAAGTGAAATATTGCTAAATATTCTAAAGATGTCATCCTTAATTAAAAAATTTTCAATTAAGTGGTTAAAAATGGAATATCTTAGATTGAAACAATGTTTGAATAGGATTTGAAATCGAATAAGAGCGTTCAATTATGAATATAATACTTTAAAATTATTTTGAAATACAGAATAGTTTATACGGTTCCAATCAAAAGTTTACATTTTTTCAACCACTGAGGATTTCAACTAGAAAACTTCCCATTTTCAACGATAAAATCTGTAACTTTCTTAGTTATGAACAGATTCAGAATCGTCCTATAAGATCAATCATTCCTCAGTTTTCAATAATCGAAATACAGTTCAATGTGATTTAGTATAATATAAAAAGTTCCTGGTAAACGCTTAAATTTTTGTTTTTGAAATTTTATATTTTTTTGCAGAAATCTGTATGTTTCTAAAATAAACTATCAGTATATACAAAATAACTTTTAAGGACATCTTTTCTATATTTCAACTCCTCTGAAATGTTGTACTTTTTGTAAAGATTTGTAATTTTCTACAATAATTCAGTAATTAAAAAAATGTAACATTATTCAGTTATCCGTAATACCTAATAGATTTTCACAACAAAGTAAAACAAGATATTATTAAAGAGTTATACAAATTTTTGAATCGTAGAAACTCATACTTCATTGATGATTTTTTTACTTTTCTACAAGAAAATACAAGAAATGTAGCCTTTTGTAGTTAACTGTATTTTTTTTCTTGAATTTTGTATATTTTTTTACACAAAAAAGTACAGGTGTTCACAAAAAAGATCATAGTTATAGAAATTTGATACTTTCACTTATGATTGAAATTCATATTTGAATGCTGAAAAGTCAACTGAATTCCTCTTGGGTTGGAAATTCAACTGTTCTGATAAAAATTTGTCTATTTGCATTAAACATTGAAGTATCTTCGTAGCAAATTTAATTTCTGATTGTTATTCATATTTTGATGTTAAAAAGTCAACTGAAATCTTTTTCGGATGAAAATTCAACTGTTTTCTTGAAGAAAATTGTTTCTTATTTGGAAATTCATCTATTTTAGTAGAACTTTCATCTTCCTTAGATAAAAATTAAACTGTTGGGTTGATAATAATTCAACCATTTTGTTAAAAAAACCATCCTTTTTTATCGTAAATTCATCCATTTTGTAGGAAATTTACTTCCTGCTCAAAATTCATATTTTTATGTTATAACGCCAACCAAAATCTTCTTCGGATGAAAATTCTAAAATTTTTTAAAATTATGTTTTCGTTTTGAAAATTCATCTGTTGTAGTATATGGGTGATTCTCCATATAAAGTGCACTTTTGGTAAAAGTAAAAAAAAAAAAAAGAAGTTGTTCAAATGGCTTTTTTTTGGCAATCATTAGATGTATTAGCATCATAAAAAGAATTTCTGAAAGGAGTCACGCTTAACATTAATTTCAAATGTTTCTAGGACATTTTAAAGTCATGCGTTATCTACTCTCGTGTAAATAAGGTTCGTTTATCCAAAGAATAATAAAATGTTGTAGAATTTCAACAAATTAGAATTAACAAGATTAGAAATTGTTACTTGGTACAAAAGAAAGCAAGAAAAATTTTTTTTTTTTTACTTTTTTTAATGAAAAAATTAATTTTTCAAATTCATCAAATTTGTTTTATTCGCATCATTCATTCCTATTTTATTCATTTACTTTATTACTTATCTAACAAAAAAAAACATTCTTTCACAGAATCATCGTCTTAATAATTTTTTTGCAAAATAATATTAGACGGTTAATATTTTCTATCAGTTCGCCCCTGAGATGTCTAAAATTCGGTCACGATAATGGAAGTTACGCGAATTGAAAATAACACAAAAAATTATTTCACAGACTGAAAACAGAATGAATCATAAAATCCTTTGGAAAATTGTTTTATCCCTTTTCACACGACATTTCTACATTTGATTCACTCTACTCTGATAAAAAATGTAAGAGAAATCACGAGTTACGCGAATCGATACTAATAAAAATACGCAATGTTTTTCTTACATTTTTCGTGGTTTTCAAAGTAAGTACATACTTTTCTCATAAAACTTTGAGTGATATGAGTAGTGAGAGGTTTTTTCTTCAACTTTATCACAGATTCGGATCGATAAAATGAATCAAAATAAGTAAACTATAACAATATGTGTATTGACGTAACCTCCAAAATATTTTCAGAGACATCCATATTCTGATATATATCGTTATGAATATTATAGTTAAATTGAAATATTACTGTGAAAAATTGTACCTTTCTAGCTATATTGTAAGACTGTGAAGCATGAATTCCAAAACAGTGCTCTATATATTTTAAATATGATGCTAAAATATGCATTTGGTATACGTGGACATGCTCCGAACCCGTTTTTTGGGTATATAATGTTATTTTATTCTGATTTAAGGTCATATAATCTAAATTTTACTTTAAAATACATTATGAGGCACTAAAATGAAGATCTTTACCAAGTTTTATAATGTATCTACAAATAGTTTTCTTAATATATCCTTTGGACACAAAAGTGCCCTGTTTTTGGAGAATCACCCATATATGTTATTTCTCTTAGATAAAATGCAAGTGTTGGGTTGAGAATTATTGTTTCATGCTTGAAGATTCAACTATTTTGTTTGAGATAGTTTTTTTCTCCAAGTAATTTTTACTGGTAAGAAATCATGTATTTGTGGAAGATTCACATTTTTAGTCTCAAATTCATCTCTTTGGTTAAAATTTTAATTATTATGTTGAGAACTGATCCTTTTCAATTGAAAATTCAACTGCATGGGTTACAGTTGAATATGTGGATAAAAACGGTATTAATTTGATTGAGCGCGCGTATGTTATATCTCGCGCTTCGCGCTCAGCTTTTTTCGGCTTCCGTACATCGTGCTCGGCTTGGATGAAAAACAGAAACTTACTTGCAAATATTATAAAATAAAATAAAACTCTACATTCTAAGTGATTGTTAAATTTGTTTTTATTTGAGATTAAAAAAGAATTTTATTTACTTAAGGCTCCATCGGCCTCAAAGAAAAAAAAGAAGACAAAAATGATTAAAAAAAATGCCAAAACTCAATCCAATCTGATCATTTTTTCAAAAGTTATCGTGCCTACAGACAGACTATAGACTACAGACAGACGGCAGACTACAGACAGACTACAGATAGACATCTCTGTAAAAATCGTTTTCTCTAGCTCAGGGGGTCTCAAAACGTGAAGATTTGATGAAAACCGACTAAATCAAATTTTACACAAAACCAATACCTTCTCATTGAGGTCGAAAATTCTAATTTCAAGCCAAACGACGACAGATGATGAGTGAAAAAGTTTATTAGAAAATTCGTAGATTTTTAGCAGATTTGTCATTTTCCCCATAACTTTTTTAGATTGCACTTGACGTTTTGGTTTCGTTTGTCGAAAATACCATAAAAAATATATATAATTCAAATTTGAAGCAAAACGATGTGATATAAGGAAAAAAGTTCCAACTAAGAAGTTCAAGATTGGATATATAATATAAATAATATAAATATAATATATAAATAATATAATATAAAATTAAACATTTTGAGGCTTAGATACGAAGAGCTGTAAAATTGAGCAAATCAAAAATCAAAGCTTCTTTGCATCTAACACATGTTATTATAGCAGTTTACTATAACACCAAGTAACAAGATTTTGCTCATCATCAATTGATGGGAAATTTCATTTTTTTCCCCCTGTAGAATATGAATCAAAATAATTTTCAATCTTTTCGCGTTTAAAAAAAAAACAGGTTTAAAAAGCGAAAAAACACACAGCTGTCTCGGAGACCATGCATCAAACAAATAGGAAATGCTAAAGGTTTCTGATAATGCTAAAATTGAAGCCAGATGCATGTACTTTTATCCTAAAAATGACCTTATGTTTCTGCACGTTTTTGCACATGCACAATATGATTTTTTAATTTCTTGCGTGACATTGAATACTAAATCTTGAATATCTCTCAAATTATTCATGCAACGAAATAACATAACTGATGATTATCATCAATTGAGCGTTTTTTAAAAAAGCGGTTGAGAAAAATAGTTTGAAAAATCCAAATTTTGTAATTTAGTGTAATTGTGTATTTTGAACATGAGCTTAATAGGTTTAAGTTTGTTTTCGGTATAATGTGTAATTTTTATAGTTAGATTTGAGATTTGTATCATATTGAGTACACTTACCACCAAAATTCAGAATAACTCCGATGGTAAGGAGCAGACCGCTGATATGAATCTTCATTTTTTCAGAAAGATTTTTTAAACAGTGAGGAAGGCAGTTTGAAAATATTCACTGCTATATATGCTGATTATTATCGGTTATTATGACATGCTAAACTTCCGGAATTATGGAAACCTCCAACAGGCGTCAACTACGCGGAGGAAGCGCTACGATATCTTTTAAGTTAGAACAAGCTATTAAAATTGAAAACCTCATTTCTTAATCCCCACACTCTGTTATTATATATATACTAGTAAAATAGAGGTCTTTTCATAGCTTAAGTACAAATTATTATCAGTCCAATCAACCACATTTCTAAAATCAGTGTTTGCCTTTCCACCTTTTAGTTTGCACCATTTTTTCAGTATTTCTAAAATTATGCATCGCTATTAAAAAATTGTCTATCCAAAATATGCATAGGAAAGTGGAACTTTTTTTTTAATCTTGAGGTTGAATAGTTTTACTCTTGGACTTTTTATTCCATTTCCTGTATATTCTCAAAACAATAAACCAAGATTTTTGATTTTCAGAAAAACGGTCCACATTTTCTTTACTCTAAATTTTTTGCGTCTTTCATTGCGGATCTTGCAATAGTTAGAATTCAAATTGATCTTCACAGTTTTTATGCAGCCTTCTTACAATTTTAACCTGAGTTTCCGGCTCATCTTTCAAAATCTAAATTCAGAAAATCTCCCTGATTAGAAATGAAATTCAACTAATTCAGTTAGAGAAGCAAACATCAGTGAAAAATAACTTATTTGATTTTTTTTTAAATATTCAATTATCAGATGGTGGAAATCAACCAATACGTAATTACTCAATACCGATCATTATTATCATTATTATTATTATTATTATTATTAAAGAATTATTGAAAATTGAAAAATCTAAAAACGTGAAATCCTAAATTATGCAATCTCTATAAATAGGAACATTTTTAATTCAAAAAATTTCAAGCTCATGTACATAAGAGTGACATTTTTCAGATCAAAGCTTTCAGAAACTAATTAAATTACTTTGTATGAGTTTCATCTTACAAGAAATGGAAACTCTAATTGCCTCTCATTTGAAGATTTCATAAGAAATTAGAACTTTAAGTAAAGTGTGGCAAATCTAGATTAAGATACTAAGATTGTAAATCCAGTCATCAGGAATAATCCTGTTTTTGGGTTACGAATTATTTGGGATGGGGTCAACTTTGCACGTAGCAACTTTGCACGTGCCCAACTGTGCACGTCGATGGCCAGACGGACAACTGTGCACGTCGCTGGTCAGACGGACAACTGTGCACGTGCCAACTGTGCACGTGCCATCTGTGCACGTGCACAGTTGTCCAAGTACCAACTGTGCACGTGCACAGATGGTACTTGAACAACTGTACACGTCGAAATTAATACGTGCACAGATGGACTCCTGTGCACTTTGACGTGCACAGATGTCACTTTCCCAACTGTGCACGTGCACAGATGTCCCTTGCCCAACTGTGCACGTGCACAGATGTCACTTGCCAAACTGTGCACGTGCACAGATGTCCCTTGCCCAACTGTGCACGTGCACAGATGTCACTTGCCCAACTGTGCACGTTTATGTCGTTACGTAAGGGTTTATAAGAGGGTGAACCTTTGTATCTATATATAATAAATTTTCAACAGTTAAAATTATTCAATCCTGGTGAAATGGAGCGTATTAACTTTCTTGATGTTAGTTTGAAAATATTTCAAATATTATTTTTAAGAAATTATTCTATTCAAATTATTAAAGATATATGAAAATCTCTCTTTTTTCGACCTGAATGCCTCCAATTTGCTGAATGCCTTGCTTTCTCTGAATCCCCTAAATTCTCTGAATCCCTTGAATTCTCTGAATTCCTTGAATTTGTTAAATTCGTTGAATTCCTCGAATTCCCTGAATTATATGAATAACCTGAATTCTCTGAATTTCCTGAATTCTCTTAATTCCCTGAATTCTATTAATTCGTTGAATTCGTCGAATTCTCTGAATTCCTAAAGTTCGCTGAATTCTTTGAATTAGCTTAATGCCTTCAATTTGCTGAATGCCTTGCTTTCTCTGAATCCCTTGAATTCTCTGAATACCTTGAATTTTCTAAATTCCGTGAATCCCTTGAATTCTTTGAATCCCTTGAATTCTCAGAATTTCTCGAATTCTTTCAATTCTCTGAATTCCTTGAGTTTCTTGAATTTCTTGGATTCGCTAAATGCCTTTAATTTCCTGAATACCTTGAATTCTCCGAATCCCTTAAATTCTCCGAATCCCTTGAATTCTCCGAATCCCTTGAATTCTCTGAATGCAAGAAGTTCTCTGAATTCTTCGAACTTTCTGAATTACTTGAATCCTCTGAATTCCCTGAATTCTCTGCATTCCCTTGATTCATTGAATTCTCTGAATTACTTAAGTTTGTTGAATTCCTTCAATTCGCTGAATGCCTCCAATTTGCTGAATGCCTTGCTTTCTCTGAATCCCTTGAATTCTGTGAATTCTTCGAATTCTGTGAATTTTCTGAAATTTTTGGAATTCTCTGAATTTCTTGAACTCTTTGAATTACTCAAGTACAATCCTTATATAAGGACATAAACGTGCACAGTTGGGCAAGTGACATCTGTGCACGTGCACAGTTGGGCAAGGGACATCTGTGCACGTGTACGGTTGGGCAAGTGACATCTGTGCACGTGCACAGTTGGGCAAGGGACATCTGTGCACGTGCACAGTTGGGCAAGGGACATCTGTGCACGTGCACAGTTAGGAAAGTGACATCTGTGCACGGTAAAGTGCAAAAGAGTCTATCTGTGCACGTCTAAATTTCGACGTGCACAGTTGTCCAAGTACCATCTGTGCACGTGCACAGTTGTCCAAGTGACAACTGTGCACGTCTAAATTACGACGTGTACAGTTGTCCAAGTACCATCTGTGCACGTGCACAGTTGTCCAAGTGACAACTGTGCACGTCTAAATTACGACGTGTACAGTTGTCCAAGTACCATCTGTGCACGTGCACAGTTGTCCAAGTGACAACTGTTCACGTCTAAATATCGACGTGCACAGTTGTCCAAGTACCATCTGTGCA
>CAKNXH010000125.1:56170-81327 GCA_932178445.1 Andricus quercusramuli
ACAACTGTGCACGTCTAAATATCGACGTGCACAGTTGTCCAAGTACCTTCTGTGCACGTGCACAGTTGTCCAAATGACAACTGTACACGTCGAAATTTCGACGTGCACAGATGGGCTCCTGTGGTCTTGGACGTGCACAGATGGACGTGCACAGTTGTCCGTCCGGCCATCGACGTGCACAGTTGGGCACGTGCAAAGTTGCTACGTGCAAAGTTGTCCGTCACCCGAATTATTTCTATGAAAAAAGATCATATTTCAAAAGTTTCCTTTTATAATTTCAATAACTAGAAAACTTTCTTTCGCTAGAAAGAAACAGCACTTATTTTGAAAATAAATGTAGTAGAAATATGATTCCAATAATAATTACAATGGCATACATATTTTGATAAAAACTCTTGGTTCATTTTTTCACCAAATTCTTTCCTTCATTTCTCAGAATGAATACCTTTTTCTAAAGAGTCACCAAACTAATATTTTTTTCTTGTAGTGCTACATCAGTGGATGACTCAGCTGAATTTTCAATCTTTGATTAAAAAAGTGAAAATTATGCATTTTTATGTAAAAATGGCCATTTTCCAGTTTTCGGACTATTTTACTTTTGCATTGAACCTACTTTTAACTTCAGGCTATGTAACCTACATAATCCTCTTAAGTAAGCTCTTAGGATGATCTGGTAAAATTTTCAATTAAAAATATTCGATAGTTCATTTTTTTGAACAATTTCTGACGCTGGTTTGTGCATCAACTCCAGTGTAGCAAGTAGGTAGATTCCACAGGAGTATGGCAGTTAAGGTTTACTTCAAATTTTGATGAAATTAAATTTTTTATTTTAATCACAAATTTTTTTTTCAATTCAAAATTTGTTCCTCAAGATTCCATCAAGACTCAATAAACGTCATATTGAGCTAGGAAACCTTTTTTTCAGGAGTTCAACCCCTACTTTGACTAATTTTTCTATCTCGTGTCTGGTCGGTTGAATTTTCGGTTTCAACCGATTTTTTTATGTTTGAGTGATAGCCAGAAAATAAATTTATTTTTCATTTTTAGAAGCGTTATCACGATAGAAACAAAAGAGCAGTAAACAATAGTCTGAAGTGGATTTGTAGATCATCCAAGGGCGAGCAATTTTTCATATATAATGTTTGCTTAGCTCGCATATTATGGTTATTCCGATTAAAAGAAAAACTATAAGTCTTAGCAGAAAATGGTCTGTAGTGAATATGTAGATCTTCTTTAGATGAATAATTTCTCTGCTTTTGGGTACGTTCCACGCAATACAGCTTATTCTACCCAGAAAGGGATTGACGTACATTACAAAATTTATTTGCACTCAATAATAAATCTTTATTCATAAAACGCTACAATCGGAGTTGTCGGGCAAGGTAAATCGAAAGTAAATTTCAAGTACTCTCACTACGGCTAAATACCGGACAAGACTGACTCTTCAAATCGAGGGAAAATAAGTCGGTACTGAAAGACCCTTACACTATTGCGGAAACGCAAGTAAAGTAATTACAAAAATTCTGTCGAATATTACAACGCCGAATCTTGACCTACGACAAAGCCTTACGGGCCGTCGGCGGACTCGAACTTGTAACATCTGCTACTGCAATAAACTTCGATCCATTGAACGTGACTAACTGCTGCCTCAATGTACTGGTTGAAACGAAATTGGTAGTGGGAGCTACTTCAAAGTTTAAAGGACAAAATTGTGTACAATGTAATTTTCCGACAACTACAGGAGATAGCATTCTTAAAATTAATTACACTAATGTGACAGAAACATTTAGGGATAAGATGATAGGCTTGGAGTAGGGAAAGACGTCTTCTGAACAGGTTGGTGATTTTCGGTCAGAGAGAAAGAAGCAAGGCTTAGCAGGTGTGTCCACAGTCAGCGATTAAAGACAAGCATCCATGGTTCTCGGTGTGAAGTCGCAGAGCAAATGGATCTGTGGCTGAAACAAGCAGCCTTTATACAGGCAGACTTAGGGAGCGCACGGCAGTTCGATTCGGTGAGTCGGGTTGTGCTTCATTGGTTCTCGAGTCCATGGAGGGGATGGCTTCACGTGGCTTTCCCTACTTCGTGGATCTTTGAGCCAACGCTCCAATCAGATCTTTTCTTGGTCTGCTGTCTTTAAATGCTGTGATAACGCCTGCTCTCGCCTTGTTTCACGTCTATCCATATGACGCAAGTATAATGATATTATAATGATCATGATATAATCGTATTAAGAAATAAGAATAATTATAACCTAATTGCTATAAGATGGATACCCGGGAGTCATTCAACATTTGCGTACGCTTCGATACAAAAAAAATAAGAGGTGAAAACTGAAAAGCGTTGCAGGGATAAGTGCTGCGAGTAATCTCAGCATTCAAAAAACTGGAGATCGGTAAGGGCAAAATAAAAGATCACTGTTCCATTTTACCTAAGCCGATCTACGATCTTTTCTGTATGCTGAGATTACCCAAAACATGTTTACCTGGAACTCTTTTTACTCTTGGTTTTTTCTGTGGACCGTCGAGTACCCAATACGTTGTAGAACAATAGCCGTGGACAGGCCAGGTTCGTTAAGACAAAAATTGAGAAGAAAAAAATTGAGGGTTCTCAAATCTTTCTAATTTCTGAAATTGAATTGAAAAAAATGGCCATTATCACGATAAAATCCCAAAATCCTCGTACCTGTAGGATCCACTACAAAATCATTTCTATCGGGGTGAATTGCATGCTTGGGATTTCTTCGCATACCTGACAATGTAAGAAAAATATATTAATTAATAATTTAAACAATAAGAAAAACCTGCAGCTTCGAACTACTATGTAAGTTGTACTTAAATGTGAGTCTAACAATTATTGTACGGAAAATTACTTGCTTTTTGTTGAATATGTACAATTTTTTAATGTGAAAAAAATTATGTATTTTTCAAATTTAACGAAGGTTGTTTAACATTAATATGTGCCTTTAGAGTCCAAGCATTTTCTAGTTTTTTTATTGTTTCAACAAGATAGGGTGCGATTTTTCTGGAATGTTTTATTTAGTGGCCCTGATGCAAATTTTCAATTTGATAGAAATGACTACTATGCGTATCAGAAATTGTTTTAAAAAAACTGTTAAAAAATCGTGTTTGCCTAGATTGACCATGTGCATTAGAAGACGGAAAATTGAAAGTGAACAAATTTTGAGAAAATTCAAGAAAAATAAAACCTTTTATCTTTCCTGATGAAAATCGGCAAAAAACTAATGATAATCAATTCTCTTCTATTAAAATGCAAGCGTTTAATTAAAAATCAAGTTCGGGGTACAAATATGTATATTGACAAAAAATATTGCAGAAATTGCTCAAATTAAACTTTTTTCTGCGAAATTGTTTTTTAAGTTGGAAATTGACTTTTTTGGATACAATTTTTAATATTCTATCTAAAAATACAAATTTATCTTTCTTAGTTGAAAAATTGAACTATTCTTGTTCTAATTCAAGTAATGACTCAAAAGTTCGCTTTTTTATTGAAAATTCAAGTTTCATTGTATATTGAATGTATTTTTTCTAGAAAATTGATCTCCTTGGTTGAAAATTCAACCATTTGCTTAATAATTTATGTCTTTTGCTGAAGATTTGTCTTTTCTGTGAAAAAATTGTTCTCCTTGTTTGGAAATTTATCTTTTCGGTTGAATTATTTTTTTTTTTTGAAATTAATTTCTTTCAAAATTCCTAGTAGTAGAAAATATTTCATAACATACTATTCATACGGTAAATCCTGTGTTCGAAGAATCTTCCGATCATACTACGGTGTTCTCCACGGCACAGGTAATAATTACTAGGAATAAGGTCTGGGTCCATTTCTGTTCAAAAAGGAGAATATAGTTATTTATTATTGTAAATATTCAAAATAAAAAAATTTGTAGGAGAAAATAATTGACAACTATTTTTTTTTTAATTTATGTTTGCTTAATTTCATAGAGCACCTTGGTCGAAAATGTTTGTATTTCCGTGTTTTTATTTATCATATGTTTACTCAAAGTAATATAAAATCAAGATTTTTCACAAAATAATCACTTCCTCTTCATAAACGGCTTGCATATGATAAAAATAATCTTCAATCCATGCAAAGGTACTTCCAGAATCCAAATAGTTTGATTATTGTATGTATCAATTATTATAAATAATTTAACTTAAGGAATAGCCCAATATTGTAATTTAAAAAAAAATTCTGAGCTGAAAATGCTGTAAATAATTGTAAGAGTAATTGTTAGTTACAATTTCTATTAAACATTGATAATTATAATTGTTATAAACAATTATTAGGCAAAAATTTGGAATCTGTGGTTTTTTCAATTTCCGCTTTTCCTTTATCACCTGAAGTGATGAAAATAATCTTTGAATAATATATATTTTCAACTGTATTTGTTGAAGTACAACAATTCTTCATTTTTTAAACAAATTAAATAAATAAATATAGAACTTCAGTACTTTGGCTCAGAAAAGAATTTGCTTGCACCTGCAATACATTTTTGTGAGAGAGATTTGTCGTCTCTATTTCTATATTAAATTAACAATAAACAATTTTTAATTATTATTTTTATTATTCAATTTCAATTATCACGAAGTTTTCATGTATTTGAAAAAAACTGTATTTTTGTTGAAAACAATTTTTTCTTAGCTAAAAATATTTTAAATTATTGTGAAAGTGATTTTTCATGACAATGTTTTTAAACCGTTAACAATCTAATAGTGATAACCAATTTTTGCGGGAAAATATTAAATTCGTGGCTTTTACAATATTGTATTTCCCTCCATCATCTGAATTGATGCAGATATTCTTGAAAATGAAATTAGTTTCATTATATTTGTTATAATTCAACAATTTATATTTCTGATAGGAAAAGTTAACTATTTTTTATAGAGTTCATCATTCTGGCTCGAAAATTCAGCAATTTGGTAGAAAATTCAAGTATTTGTTTGAAAATCAAATTTTTGTGGTTGAGAATTCATATTTTCTGGTTGAAAATTCGACAGTTTTTTCAGGTTGAAAATTCAACTCCTTGTTTAAAAATGTAAATACTTTATTAAAAATGCATTCTTTTGTTTGAAAATTATTTCAGTTGGACATTAACTTTTATGTGGAAAATTTATATTTCTGGATTGAAAATTCAACTATTTTTCATAAAATTCATCATTCTGGCTTGGAAATTCAGCAATTTGGTAGAAAATTCATGTATTTTTTTGAAAACTGAATTTTTGTGGTTGAGAATTCATATTTTCTGGTTGAGAATTCATATTTTCTGGTTAAAAATTCGACAGTTTTGTCGAAAAATCATCCTTTTGGTTTGAAAATTCAACAAGTGAATTAAACTATTTGGTTGTAAATATTGTAATCTGTTTTGGTTGAGGATTTAAATATTTTTCTGAAAATTAGTCCTGTTTTTTGTTCAATCATATTGTGTTTCATTTAAAATTAAAATCTTTTTTTTTAATATCAACTATTGAAGTTCCTATTAAAAATTTATATTTTTGGGTTTATAGTTCGAATCATTCCTTGAAAGTTAAATTACTTTCTCAGAAATTCATTTTTTTGTTTGAAGATTCACAATTGTAGTACAAGATAAACGAATCTCTTTAGTTAAAAAATAAAGAAATTTAACTTTTCGGTTAAAACGTTATGTATTCCGTTGAAAATTCCTTTTCTGGGCTGAAACCTGATTTTTTAATCTAAAATATAACTTATTGAATGAAAAGAAACTTTTTTTTGTAAAAACTTCATATTTTTGGGTTTGAAATTCAATTAGAAAAATCGTTTTTTTGGCTTGAAAATTTCATGGTTTGGTAGAAAATTCAACTATTTTTGGAAAGATAGTATTTTGTTGAATATTCGTTCTTTTTGGTAGGAAAAATCTTCCTGATTGAAAATGCAACTATTTGCTTTAAAGTTTATGTATTTTTTTGAAAATTCGTATTTTTAGTAGACAAATAGTCTTCTTGATTGAAATTTTATCTTTGAGATTGAAAATGTAATTTCTTGATAGAAAATTTAACTCTTCGTAGATACACATACGAATTCTACATTTTGAGTGAAATTTTGTTGTTGTTGTTGACTGAAAAATCTTCTCTTATTGAGGATTCAAGTATTTTGTTGAAAATACTTCTCTTTTGGTTTATTTCAGCTGTTCCTGATTTAATGTGCAAATCTTCCCTTGGTTGAAATATCAACTATCATTTTTTTTAAGTTCATCTTTTTCGATTATAATCCGAAACTACTCACTTGAAAGGTGTCCTGCTTTGTTAATTATCAGGAAACAGTCAAATTTGACCAAACCCTTCTCCCCCATATGGTCTTACGGTATTTTTGGAAGACCCGAAACGGACCATAAAATTCGAGAAAAAAAAAACTAAAAATAAGGTCTGATAATTAGGAGGCTCAAATTTGTCAAGTAAATTAGGGAGCCTTAAGTAATTTGTATCGGTGTGTTGAATCTCGAGAAATGGAATTGGAAAAGTTGAACAATAATTCACTTCAAGAAAGTGGAAACTTGAAAAAATAATTTTTGTCCTGAAAAAATTCTGCCTGCTCAAAATTACCTCGACAAATAAAACGATGCAAGACATAACAGTCAAATTTATGCCGGGCATAAAAAAAAATTAATAACATTTTGTATCAAACGTTTTCAAATTATGAATGCTCTATTTTGCAAAGTAAAGACGAACTGACCAGAAGATGAATTTGAAAAAAAATTAAAATTGATTGTTTCAGAAAAGACCTTTTTTATAAGTACAAGTTGAAATTGTACCATATGTGCCCTTAATGCATCTGGTCCCCCAATTATAAAAAAAACTAGACGTTTTTTAGGATTCCCTGATTTTTTGTCTGAATTGTATTTCAGTTTTCAAATTATGGGTCTTACCTACTAACATCGAATCCGTGATTTCGTGACGCTTTGCATTATAGAATATTGCAATAATTTCTCCATTTTCATCGAAAACTAGTTGATCAGGAAACAGGCGAGCATGAGCTCGCGATGATGACGACCGTTCACGAGGTGGCGACGATGGCATTGAACTTGATACTGAAAGCACAAATATACGAATTTTTTATAAGCAAATTTTTTCAACGAACTCAAAATTTTTGTTCTAGAGTATAGATACTCTAAGGGCCGTCCATAAACTACTATTTCAAAAATTAATTTCTTTCGAAAATCATCTATTTGGTTGAAAACTTAACTTTTCGATTATTTGAAATATAACCGTCTTGGTTTAAGACTCTTCGCTTAAAATGCAACTGTTTTGGGAAAAACTAATCTGTTTTCGATGAGAATTCAACTTCTTCAGGGAAAATTTTACTTTTTTGGTTGAATTTAACTGTTTTTTTTTTTCAAATTAAAACTCTTCTGGTTGAATTACCAACTACTTGGTTTAAAGTTAAGCTACTGTTTGAGAAATTCATTTTTTGTGGAAGATTATCATTTAAGTTGAAAATTAATAATTTCTTTTCGAAAATTAAAATTTTTCGTAGAAAATTTCATCCTTTTGGCTTAAAACTTTAATAATTTGATTGAATATTACCTTCGTGTTGACATTTCATATTTTTGGTTAAAAATTCGACTATTTTGATAAAAATTTAACTGCTTGGATGAAAATTTGTCTTTTTGAGTAGAAAATTAATTAATTAATGCTTGAGGACTCACCTTTCTTGTGAAAAATTCTTATTTCTTGGTATTAAAGTTATTTTGAATTTCATAATTGTAGGTTGAAGATTTAACTTTTTTGTTTAAAATTAATTTTTTTGTGTTGAAAATTAATTTTTTCTATCTCAAACTTTAACCGTTCCAGTTTTTGATGGAAGTTATAAATACATCTTCTTGGTTTAAAATTAATCTAGTCTTTGAAAAAATAATTTTTTCGGTCAGATGAGGAAAAACGTTTTCAGGAGGAATTATTTATTTTAAAAAGTCTTACAAAATTTCTTCAAATCATTTTTTGATAGAACATTAATTTTGGTGTCATCCATGGAAAATACTATGTAACTTACATTAAAATTTTTTGTAAACTGGTAACGTGTTTATTTGAATTATTATTTATTTTGAACGTAAAAAAATTGTTTAAGAGGAATTATAATTGAATGAATATTAATTAATATTTTGTCATCAGTTTATCTTACCGTGCATTATCAAATTAAATAATAAATTCCCTTGGATAAATTCCAATGCCGTCAAATCAATTTACTCAATTTGAAAATTTTTATTATTATCTGGAACAATGGAGGTCCCGTAAAGCAATATGTATCTGCAACTATTTTCATGGTATAACACATGCGCCCAGTTGGAACAAATATTCGAGCAAAACAGATTTGTGTTGATTTAACGTTTTAGTTACAACATGTTGACATTTTTCAAGATTGCACAACTGTCAATCTGAATAATTCAAATGTTTAAATATATGACTTTATATATAACAGTTTTAACTTAAATAATTTTCAACAGACAAAGTTTGAAATTAGAGATTAAATACTAAACTATTTTAATTTCAGTACGATCACGATTAGGGTACATAAAAGTTTCAGTGTTTGAGAATAATTGATTAATCAACAGAAGTTTTAGAAAAAAAAATAATAATTCAGATTTCAAAAAAATAGGTTTAAGAAGTGAGAAACCCTATGGCTATCTCTGAAACCATGTATCAGACTAACCAAAAATGCTGAAGGTTCCTAATATTGCTGATATTGAAGAGATATTGAAATGAACACTGCATTTTGAATAAGTCTGAAAATTTGTATGCTACAAAAAACATAAGATTACCCTAGAATCAGCGCTTCAGGATACGTGAAGAAGTATTATAAAAATGAAATAAATGTAAATTTCATGAAATTTTGTAACTTAGTGGTAACATTTTGATAAATTGATGAAATTATTGTAACACGTGGTGACAAGCTTTTGATTAGCATAAATTGATCAAACATTTCAGTATGCCTCTTCCCTAGAACACGGACCTGAAGAACCAATTGTTCTATTTTACAATTTACAAACCGAGGATCCCTATCTTCTTCAAACATCTTGTGTTAATTCAAATTTTGCTCTCGAACATTAGTTTGTTCGTCAATCAGAATAGAAAGTTTTTTCTCATGTTTTTATCATTCTTCAAAAAATTTTGATTAAAGAGAATCTGATGTTTCAGAAGAGCAATGATTTTATCTTGTTGTAAACATACTTACAATTCGCTTATAATACTGCAAATTTTTAGTTTTGGAAAATTAACATGATTTGAAACATCTTTGATCGATAAATTCATCATTGAGTGTTTGAAATTTAAAAAAAAATTTGGTTGCTGGATTCTTGATTTATTTTCAGAAATACTATACATCAAATTTAAAATGTTGTAACTTTCTGTAATTGCGTACTTTAAACTTTAGCATAACAAGTTCAAATTTGTTAATCTGGGAGTATGTAATAGTTTATATTTAGATTTGAGATTTATTTTATATTGAGTATACTTACCACCAAAATGCAGAACAACCCCGATGGTAAGAAGCAGAGCGCTGACGTAGACCTTCATTTTCTTAGGAAGAGTTTCTGAACAGTGAGCGAGACAGTTCAAAAATATTCACCGCTATATATACTGATTACTATTGGTTATTATCACACACAAAATCTTCAGAATTATGAAAACTTCCAGTGTGCGTAGAACAAACTCGTTACATTGAAAACGTCATTTCCTAGACGCTGGAACTTTCTACCATTGAAATATATATATTTTCATATCTCAGATACAAGGTATTATCAATGCAAACAACCGCATTCGTAAAATGAATGTTTTCCGATTACTCGTCAAGCTATGAATTTGTGAAATCAGAGTTGGCCAACTAATTTAAAATAAAAAGATTCCTGATGAATTATATCAAAATACTTTTTCGGTAAAGCACCATATGAAATTTTTAGGAATAAATTTAAAAATAGCATTTTACACATTCTCAAACTTTGCGGGATTATATTATTACATCAATCTTCTAAGTACATATTTTTCAAACTGGCATTAAAAAAGGTCTGGAGCATCTGAGAGTTTTCAGTCTAAAGTTTAGTTTATTGTATTTACAACTTTATTAGTAAAATAGTTTTGATAAAAATGTAACCTACAATAAATAATCATTCAGGGAATAATCTAAACTATTATTGAATAAAATGGAGTGAAAATTAGGATTTTGGTTTCAAATGGAAGGAAAAACTTTGGATATGTTTGAAGGCTTTCAAAATTAAAAATGTCTTCCCGAACACCTGGGGAGGCTCAAGTTTTTGATTTTCATAAGCTGTTTCAATTTTTCATGAAATAATTTCTAGTTTAGGGCAAAAGATTTGATAAATATCAAAAGCCTTATCAAATAGAAATCAAGTGACATTGCATGGAGAATTTTTTATTTGTCAATTAACAATGTATATAATAGTTAGAATATGCGAATGTTTGTCCTCTTTCACGTTAGAGTCACGTGAAGGAAAAAAATACAAATGGAATATGTAACAAGTGTCATTAAGAATATTCAAGGTTTGAGGAATAGTTTGTAATAACGCAATAGTCCGTAAAATTTATTTGTTATGTCGAAAAAGATTTTTAGGTAGGTGAGTCTCAAGTACTTCAAGGTCCACTTCTGTACACAATCCGAGCGAAAGTTCATAAGCAATTCGGTAACTGCTCCAGCAAATAATGTAGTGAATTATACTAATGATAATGATAAATTGGAACCGGCTTGCAGATTCATTATTACTTCTCCACCTACGTCGAAGCGTACAAGATATGGCTTTATCTTATTTCTTTCCAACTAAAAATGTATGCATAATTCAAAAATGTTATACCTGGATTTCAAGAAAAAGTATCATGATGTATACCGGGATGTCTTCTAGGGTGGTCTAAAAATGCGTGAGAAATGTTTCTCTCATTTCCACGCATATCGCCTCAAAATTTGCTGTGTTGGGTCCGAAGAAATCCCATATGTAAAAACATGGGTTTTGCCAGTTTCCTGCGCTAATTATGACCTTTTACGGCTTCTGTTATTTTGAATACATCCAATAATCCTTTCCACTGATAGTTTAGTATTGTCAGAAAATGGAATTTATGATTCGTTAATGAGCGTTATCACGATTCAAAACGAAGAGCTGAGAGGGATGGAGATCAAAAACCAAATTTATTTGCACTAAATGATAAATGTTTATTAAAAAAAAACGTTACAACCTGAATTGACTCTTCAAATGAAGGGAATGTAAGTCACCATTGACCGACCCTCGGCGATAAATTATAGAAGAAAATACAGACATCTGTCAAATGTTACAATGCTGAATCTTGACCAGCGTCAAGTCTTACAGACCGTTGTCGGACGCGAACTTGTATTATTGAAAAGGAAATTGTAAGTGAAAGCTACCTGAAAGTTGAAACGACAAAATTTTGTACAATTTAATTTCTCGACGATTGCAGGAGATACTATTTTTAAAAGTAAATACACTTATGTAACAGATACTCCCAGTGATAAAAAGATGTCCGTGGACTAGAGAAAGACGTGTGCTGAATTGATTTCGCAGACTGAATGATTCTGTTTTTTTTTTCATTCTTTTTTTTTTTTTTTTTGAAGTGGTCGAGGAGGGGAAATCTTCAAAAGACATCCAAGCAAAAAAAGTAGTGTCGGATTCGAACTATGCGCCTACCGACTAAAACCCCTCGTCGTTAGGTTACAAACCTTGAAGCTCATGAACCCGGTTGCAAAGAAAATAAAAAATATCGAATTTGGTGGGCCGACATTCCAAGGACACTCGCGCTTTAAGCGAAATATGAAAAAAGAGATGGATTGGATTGAATTAATGTGGCGGAATGAGAAGGCAGGGCCTTCTGGAGCGGTCGGAAATTTTACTCGCGTATTTTTCGAGTGAATTGATGCTGGGATTTGGGTGATTGGCCACTAAAGACGTAGGTTTGCAGCGTATGGGTGAGCTGCATCGGCGATGGAAGGAAGCTTGGTTTCTGCGAGGATTTGTTCATTTCAAATGAACCAAGGAATATTTGAAGCGGAGCGAAAAAGGCGCATGTAGGTACCTTCAAGTTTTGAAAGAGGATTTGGGGCGGCAGAGCCCCATATAGGAATTGCGTAAGTGCAGATGCTTCTAATTATGTCGTTGAAGGCACGAGCTTTGATGGCTCAGGAAACTGTGGGGTTATTTAAGAAGGGTTTTAGTAAGGTAAAGGCTCCATTGGCCTTGTTGCGGGTGGCCTGGATTTATTTGGACCAAGTGTGTCTCTGGTCAAAGATGGCCCCAAAATATTTTGCGGATGTACTCCATTCAATGGCAAAAGAGTTTAAAAAGAGCTTAGGAGGTGTGCACCCTTGGTGTTATTTTTAAGACAGCCCCAAGCCCAGTGTTTGGCATTGAAATCGCCAGCAACCAAACTTGGGATAATAGTGTTTGGGAGGTAAGGTATTTCAGAAATGTCACTGTTATCTGGTGGGGAGTGAAGTGAAAGAATGCGAAGAGGACCAGAAAAAGACGGATTTCGACTCCAATTACTTCGCAGGGAGAATAGTTAGTGCTGATGGCTGAGTGGCGGAGTGTTCCGAATCACGAGCGCCACACCACCACCTTTGGCGGAAGGACGGTCTTTTTTGTAGTCGGGAAAATCAGAAATATAGAGTTTCTTCGTAGAATTTAGATGAGTCTCGGTAATGCAGGCGACATAGATGGATTCATCGTTGAGGAGTAGAATTAGTTCTAATCGTTTGGGAGAAGAGATGCTGTTTGCATTTCAATCAAGGATAGTTAATTTATCTTTAAGCGCTTACGTGGTTTGGGAGCTGGAGAGCAGCTGCGAATGTGAAGAGGAAGGCACGAAAAATCTGCTGCTTCGCGGATTCTGCTGGAGATTGGCGTTGGAAGAGGATTGAATCTGGTTTTGGACTCAAGATAGAGGACGAGCTGAGACTACGTTAGTGAAGGATCGTTGGGGGAAAGCAGGATTGGAAGCGCTACGGGGTTTAGGAAGGGGAGGATGTTTTGCAGAAGGTTTGGGTTCACGATATTGGCGAATTGGCTTCTTCTTGGAGCCACGTTTTTGGTGAACTTCAGGACATCCGCAGTAGGTAGCCCAGTGAGGACGTTTACAATTGAGACAAGATGGAGAGGTATCCTTTTGGCTTCTGACGGGGCAGGAGGCGGTGGCATGGCCGCGTCCGCAGAAGGCGCAAGCCCGAAAGGCATGACAGTAATTTGCCGTGTGGAAAAATTTGAGGCAACGTCGGCACTGGGAAATGAGATTAGATTTTCGCTTGGCTTCCACTTGAACGCTGAGGCCCGCTAGAAGTTTGATATCGAACATGGTATTTGCTGGAGGGGCAGTTGGGTTGAGATGAACGAACACCAGGGGCCAGATTTTTCCGCCTTTTATCATATGGTGAACTTATTTAACAGACGGAATTTTTTTCCGAAGTTCATCAATGATGGATTCTTCGGTATAGGATTCGTTAACTCCTCTGATGACGATGACAAGTTCCTTGTCCTGTTGGAGTTAGATAGTGGTGTAAGCGATCTTGTGTTTATCAAGTTTGAGGGTAATCTCACGAAAAGCATCAAGTGTTCGTAGATAAACTTTATAGCGTCAGTGGTGTTTTTGGCAGAACGAATCTGGATGCGGATTCATCATCATTGGATGAGCTGGACAAGATAGTATCTTCGTCAGATTGCAAAGGGCTAGCCGATTTAGTGAGACTAACAATTAGTTTGCATTCAATGCGCTTAGATTTCACCGTTTTGAAGTTAGAAGGGTCTTCGGGCGAGAAATTAAAATCAAGTTGGGATTGAAGAGTATCCATGGCTTCAGGGCCATCAGTATGGGTGACTGAGGTCGCGGGAACTCGGGAAACTAGTGCTGCCTCATAAGAGTCCAGGATTTTGCGAAGATCAGAAACTATAGAGGTAGTTGGAGCATTGGTAAGGTCAATAGGTTTGGGATAACCAAAATTAGTAGTAGAAGGTTAGATAGGGGTATGGTTGGGTACGGTAGGAGGAGAAGAGCTAATGTCGCTTTGAGGGCCAGACATGGTGTGTAGAACCATGAGTAAGTTTCAGAACGACCCCAAGGGGACAGAAAGAAAAGGAATCGATGAAGGCATGTTAGTCAATGAATGTCACACTGCAGTCTATATACTTTCGATAAGTTCCAACTGAGAAAAGTTTCAATTTAGGAAAAAAGATCTGGAAGATGAATGAAAAAATATTCCAAAATTAATTTTAAATCTACTCATTGAATATAATGGGTGAATATCGAAAGTCTTATCAAACAAAATTCAAGTTTCTCTTGGTCAATTTAAAATTGTCTGGAAAATATTTATGTTTGTCAACTAACAGTGTATATACTACGTGGAATATGAGATTCTTCGTCTTCTTTCACGTTCGAGGCACTTGAAGGAAAATATATGGAAATGGAATATCAAACAAGTCTCATTTAAAATATTCATGGTTGGAAGAATAGTTTGTAACAACGCAATATTTCGTACAGTTGATTTTTTATGTCCAAGAATATTCCTAGTTAGCTGAGTCTTATGTACTTCAAGTTCCACTTCTGTAAATAATTCGTGGAAGAGGTAAATTAAGTTAATAATAATGATAAATTGTAACATTTTTGCAGATTCATTATTAATCCTTCATCCAAAGTTTACCGCGAGCCTCATGACGTTTAACACGTCTTTTCCATGAGAAAAAAGACGCTTTTCTGAATTTTCTTCAGAATCGTCAATATTCGGTGAATAGAGTTGAAACTCAACATTGCTCTTCACGAGTAGCTATGAAAAACAAATGAATATGTGATAACATTTCAAACATTACCCCCATTAGTCTGTTTTATTGGGTCCCAAAAAGTCCTATACGTGAGAACCTGGGTTTAGCCAGTTTCTAGAGCTAAGCATGACTTTTTGTGGTGTCTGTTATACACATTATTTTGAATACATAAAATAATACTTTCCACCGATAGTTAGAAAGTCGTGTAATATTGTCAGAAGATGGAATTTATGATTCATTAAAGAGTGTTATCGCGATTAAAACAAAGAACTGAGAGGGATTGACATCAAAAACCAAATTTATTTGCACTAAATGATAAATGTTTATTCAAAAAAACGGTACAACCGAAATAGTCGAGCGAGATACATCGTAAATAGATTTCAAGTACTGTGACTGACAACGGCTAAACATCGGACCTAACTAACTCTTTAAATCAAGGGGAAGTGAGTCTCTACTGACCGACCTTCGTCGATGAGTTATAGAAAAAAAATACAGAAATCTGTCAAATGTTGCAACGCTGAATCTTGACCAACGTCAATGTCTTGCGAGTCGTTGTCGGACGCGAACTTGTATTATTGAAAACGAAATTGTAAGTAAGAGCTACCTTAAAGTTGAAACGACGAAATTTTGTACAATGTAATTTCTCGACAATAGCAGGAGATAATATTTTTTAAACTAAATGCACTTTGTAACAGATACCCCGAGCGATAAGAAGAAGGCCGTGGTCTAGAGAAAGAGGTTTGTTCAATTGGTTGCAGCCAGGTGACGTGGCCGTCGCTTCCGAAAGGACCAACCGGTAGATGGTTCTCAATGAGGGGTCGCAGACTGAATGGTTCTGTGGCTGAAACACGCAGGCTTTATACATACAGACTCAGGGAGCGCGCGGCCAGTTCGGTCTGGTGGGGCGGGTTGTGCCTCATTGGTTCGCGAGTCAATGGAGGGGATCGCTTGGTGTAGCTTTCCCTATTTCGTAGGTATTTTTTGGTCAACGCTCCTATCAGATCATTCCTAGATCGGAAGTCCTTACGTGGTGTGCCTGTCGCCTCCTTTCGTCTTGCTTCGCGTTTATCCGTATGACGCAAGTATAATGATATTATGATAATAACTATATAATGGTATTAAAAGTAATGATAATTGTAACGTAATTTCTAGAAGATTATGATCCGTCATATAGAGCAACAAAATGGCTATAATATAAAACAAATTTCAGTTTCAATAGTCGTGATTAATAAAATGTTAAAACATTGTTATTAAACACATGAATATAATAGATAACAATACAGTGAAATAACAATTATGACTTGTAACCTATATTAATTTCAAAGATAAATGTCGTGATTTATAATATTAATTAACTTAAAAACCTCGGACTATTAACGACGTAAATTATAATTTGAATATCGTCGAGCCAAACATGCCTTATTGTAAATGCTAATTCAAGTTAATTAATTTGAAGAAGAAAACATTTTGGAGATATTATTAATTCATCATTCAATGAAATTCTGGGGTTAATTTCGGAATGCAAGAAACTGAAGTTCTACAAGGCTAAAATAAAAGATCACTGTTTCATTTTACCTGTACTGATCTTCAATTTTTTCTTTATGCCGAGATTACACCCAACATTTTTACTTCAAACATTTTTAATTTGGGTTTTTTTTTCTGCGGACCATCGAGTAACCAGGTACGTTGTAGAACATAGCAGTGCATAATTTGTCGAAACTATAAGTTTAAGGAAAATGTAAACAGGAATAAAAAAAATTGAGGGTTCACAAATCTAATAGAAAAAATGGAAAATAGAGCCATCATCCTGAAACGTTCCAATAAGCTTGTCTTCGTATGCTATCATATCAAGTCGTTGAGGTACAATTTTTCGTCGCTCAAGTCTCTGTATTCCTGATAATGTAAGAAAAATATATTTATTAATTAATTTTGAGGTTAAGAAAAATCATTCTCATAGAACTGCTATGCAAGTTGTGCTAAACTGTAAGTCTGCCAATTCTTGCACAAAAAAATTATAGTCATCATTTTTTTTTATACGTACAATTTTTCATTGTTTGAAAAAAATGATACATACTAAAAATGTGCGTAAAGGTTGTTTAACATTGATATGTGACTTTATAGTCCAGGCATCTGCTAGTTATTCACCGTCTTCACTAGGTGGAGTGCGTTTTTTTCGCTAAAACAGTTCTACGCATCTCAAGAATTGTGTTTCAAAAGTTTTTGAAAATCATGTTCCCGCAAATTGACCCTTTCACTCGCATTATAGAGCAAAATTGTCAGTGGAGGAATTGAAAGTGGGAAAATTCTGAGAAAATTAGAAAAAATATATCTCAGATAGGTTGATAGGCTTGAAAATTCAACAAATAGGTGGGATATTGAACTCTTCCGTGTGAAATTCGTTTTTTGATACATAAATTGAATTTCTTAAATAAAAATTCAAATATTCTATTATTGAGTAAACATGGATATTATTTCAGTTAAGAAATTTAAACATTCCGTGGAAAATGTATGTACGTACTGGACATTTTGTTGTTGTTAGTAAACTCATCCATTTGGTCAGAAATTCAACTATTTATTGAAAAATGTATTTCTTCTTTGTTCAATATTTTTTTAAAATTAAAAATGTAGATATTCCATGTTAGGGTAAACATTGACATTTTTGGGTGAAAAAATTAAACTACTTCGTTAAACATTCATGTAAATTATTGAAAAATTATTATTCTTTGGTTGGACTATTTTTCTCCTTGGTTAAAAATTCAACTATTTGATTAAAAATGTGTTTATTTTGTTGGGAATTCGTCTTTTTTGGTAGAAAATTAATCTTATTTTTTGAAAAGTCATCTTATTGAAAAGCAAACTGTGGAGTTCAAATGGAACTTTTTTGTTAAAAAATAAAATTTTTAAGTAGCTGATTCGTCTTTTTGGATTGAAACTTCAACAATTTGTCACAAAATTCCACTTTTCAGTAGAAAATTAAACTTTTTGTATGAAACTCGTTCTTTAGATAAAAAAATTAATTTTTCAATTTGAAATTCAATTTTTGCGTTTTTGCTAGAAAATTTAAATTTTTGATAAAAAACTTGTGTATTTTATTGAGAATTTTTTTCTTTTTGTTGGTCGGAAATGAAAGAAGTGTCCCAACCTACACCACACATTTTTTAACAGATTTGGAGACATCCAGAAAGTCGACTGTAAAATTTTCTTATATCGTTATTGTAGAAGTTTTGTTCACAAAAAGTAAACTATTTAATAGACCTCCTAAAAAGTGTAATGAAAGCCCAAAAATATTATCATGGAATAAAGTTATGGTTAAAAACTAAATCCGTCCTAATCTTTACTATTCCCTACGTTATTTGTGTAAAAAAGTATTTTTCCGTACGAGATGCCTGGACTGTTTCATTCACACTAATTCGATTGAAAACTATTTTATAACATACCCCAGGGGCGACAGACGTAAGCTTGCTGTCCTCGAAATACACCAATCGGTATAGGTTGTCCTATACGGTACACTAAAGCACCATCAGGAATACGTGTTCGTAGAACTGGTGGTTGAAATTCTTGTGGAGCTGCTGGTGGAGTAGTTTGTGAAGCTTTTGTTGGGGCTGTTTGTAAAAAAAGTTAAATAATTATTTAGATACTGAAATAATCGATAATAAAATAATCATCAGCTTCGATTTACTAGCGATAAGAAGATTACGTTGGCGCACCTAAAAGAAAATGTGAATTAAAAAGAAAAATATGCAAAGAAGTAACTTAATATCTTGGCTCTAATAAGTGACGGAAGAATTCAAAACTTTTTTTCAAACGAACGTTTCCAAATTTTAATATTTCTAACAGTCAAAGGACAAGCGAATCGACCGCAAGTTAGAATGAGAAAAGAATTGAAATGGACTGATCCAAGAAAGAAAGGTCTTGAGACTTCATTTAAAAATTGAAAAGATACAACTATTTTTGGGTAGAAAATATATCGCGCGATGCAATTCAAAATCCAGGTAATATTAAAATTAAAATTGAAATTTTTTGGAAAGTTTCAATTTTGCCCGTAATGCATCTGAACCTTCAATTTAAAAAAATGAGGCTTACCACCAAAATGCAGAAGAACCCCGATGGTAAGAAGCAGAGCGCTGATGTAGTTCTTCATTTTTATAGGAAGGTTTCCTGAACGGCGAGTGAGACGGTTTAAAATATGCACTGCCACATATGCCAATTATGATCGGTTATCATTACATAGAAAACCTTCAGAATTATGAAAACTTCCAATGAGCGTAGACTACGTGGAAGAAGCTTCACGAAATATTTTAAGATAGAACAAGCTGTTGGAATTAAAAACGTCATTTCTTTGACCCTGGACTCTGTTGTTATACTAATAAAATACATGTGATTTCATATCTCAAGTACAAATTATTATCAGTACAATCAACTACATTTGTAAAATCTATGTTTGCTAATTTTCCGTTAAGCTATGATATTGTCAAATCAAAGTTGGCCAACTAATTCGAACCAAACATATTCCTGATAATTCATCAAAAAGTTTTTTCATAAAGCACCATGTAGAAATTTATAAAATGAATTTAAAAAATCCATTTTACATATTCTTGAACTTTGCAGAATTATATCATTATATCATGATAATTATGTTAATAACTATTAATATTTATCAACACAGCCAAATGGAACATTCTCTTACAAATCCATTAAACCTTAAATATCATTTTTCATACAAATTTTACAGGTATCTTTTCAGTTTGGACGGCAGAATAAAGAGATATTCAGACTACCGTATGGCTCTAAGCGTTTTTCCAACCAGTTTTTGTTGAAAGTTAATTTCTGCTAATTGAAAAGACAAAGACTATTACTATATTTTCGGTTCGGAATTCATATATTTCGGTTAAGAATTCTACAATTTTGTTGAAGATTGAACTATTTTGGTTGAAAAATTGTTGTTTTTTTTCCGGAAGTTTAATTTTTTTATCAGAGAGTTTAATTATTCTACTTGTGGTTGCAAATATATCATTTGAGTTCGAACTTAAACTATAAAATTTTTCAATCAGAATTCATCAGCTTTACTTAAAAGTTCAATCACTTGGTTTACAGTTGAATTACTTTGTTGAACATTCATTTTATTTTTGAAGCTTGAACTATTTTTCTGAACATTTAATCTTTTTTTGTTGCCAATTTATGTTTTCAATTGAATATGAATTATACATAACCATTCCATTTTTGATTGGAAATCAATCAATTTCTGTTGAAAAGTAAACAACCTGGTTCAAAATTGATGTATTTTCTTGTAAATTCTTTTTTTGCCAAAAACTTAACCTTTTTTAATAATATCTTAATTACTTGGTTGAACGTTGAAAAAATGTGTTAAAAATTTATTTTATTGTTTGAAGATACATCATTTGGTTAAAAATTAAACTATTTCTTAGCATTTGTTTGTTTCGTTTGAAAAATAAGTTTTCGACTGCAAATTTAACCATTCCATTTTTTGTTAGAAAATTCATATGTTCCGCTTGAAAATTCAACTATCTTCAAGGAAAATTGCCACTTTGGTTTGAAAACTCAACATTTATTCAAAAATCAATCTGTCTGGGTTGGAAATTGAACTATTTTGTTGAAAATTTGTCTTCTTTTTATTAAAAAAATTTTACATCACATTACATTTTTCGTTGTTAAGGCAAAAATTGAGAAGCAAAATTTGTCGACATGAAGTGTTTGAGAGAAATGGAAACAGGAACGAAAAATTGAGGGTTAACAAATCTCTCTAATTTTCTCGAAAACGGAAAATAAAGTAATCGTCCTGATAGATTCCCAGAAGCCTTCAATAGTATAGTATCATATCAGCTCGTCGAGGTTGAATTGTTCGGCGTTCAATTCTCTGTAGTCCTTAAATGTAAGAAAAATATTTTCATTAATTAATTTAAAGATTATGAAAACCAATTAACTTAGAACTTCTATGTTAATTGTGCTAAGCTGTAAGTCTACCAGTTAGTGCCTAAGAAATTACATCTTCATTTTTGTTTTTTTGAGTGCGTACAATCTTTTATTATTTAGAAAAAATTATGTATACTAAAAATTTGGGAAAAAGTTGCTTAACTTTAATATGTGTCTTTATAGCATTGTAGTTATAGTCGTTTTGTTCATGAAAAGTAAACTATTCAGTAAACCCTCAAAACGGTGCAATGAAAGCCGAAAAATATTATCATGAAAGAAGTCAGGGGAAAAACAAAACCCGTCCTGATCTTTACTACATTTCTTACGTTATTTATGTACAGCCACAAAGATAAAGAGGCAAAAAGCCTTTTTTGTACGAGTTTCCCGGACTATCAAATGCGTTTTAATTCGATTAAATATATTTTTCACCCAGCGGCGATAAACGTAAATCTGCTGTCCTCAGAATATACCAATCGTAGAAGAATTTTCTCCACGGTACAATAAAGCACCATCAGGAACAGGGAATTGCGGTGTTCGTAAAGTTATTAGTAAAGCTGTTTGTGGAGCTATTTGTGGAGCTGTTTGTGAAAGAAAAATATATTTAAGTATTAATTTTTAATACCAAAATAATCATAAACTTAGAACTACTAGCGATAAGAAGATTACTTAGGTGCACCTGAAAGAAAAAGTGAATTTAAAAGAAAAATATACAAAGGGGAAACTTAATATCTTGGCTATAATAAGTGAAAGCAGATTTTTAAATAACGGATACATGAAATATGTTGATGTTCCTTTTTTTTCTTTTTCATTAACTCATTTGACTAAAGTCTTTTTCATTATAAAAATATTGGATCAGTTGGATTATCAGATCGGATTAGTACGTCAAACACGTACCTGGTACTTGGTTTAAAATTTCAGAGAGAAAACTGTAAACAGCGTCTGATAATTAGAAGACTCAAATTCGTTGAGGAAATTCAGAGACCTTGAGTACTTTATATGTCTGATATACAAATTTTTGAGTTTCAAATTCGTTGTCATAAATCTCAGATATTGTTATTTCATAATTAAAAATTCCGAATCCAGTGTGACAGGCCACAAATCGGATAAATGATAAAAATTTGGAAAAATAATTTTTGTTGTGAGAAGCTTTTAGCTGACCACGGGTAGTAGTGAAAAAAGGATTGAAATGGATTGATCGAAAGAGGACAGTTCTTTAAACGTCATTTGAAAATTGAAAAACACACAGCCATTTCCTAGGTAGAAAGAGATGCGCAATGAAATTGAAGATCCAGGTATGATTAAAATTAAGATTGAAGCCTCGGTGGCTCAAACGATAGCGCGTCGGACTTCCATGCAGGAGGTCTGGGGTTCGATCCCAGAGCCGGGTACCAATGGAAATTTTTCTATGTACTTCTACCGGGACTTCGGTGATTCGGAACCCACCTTAAACTGTAGGTCCCCTTAGAAAAAGCTGGTATCGTACCAAGGTGGGGCTCCATGTCGAGGGGAATAGCTTTGGATGTCGAAGCCGATTCTGTTAAGACTCGAAAATGAGTCAGCGTTCTTCTTGCGCTTAGGGGCTCCTACAGGGGGCACCACGCTCGATGGTCGCTGGCCGATTTCAAGTTAGTAATGAACACACACACACATACACTAACATAACACACCAGGGCAGTGCTTTGAATCTGTGCATCTACCTGATTACCTCAGAGGGATCGCTCCGTACACCCTAGCCTGCTAGAGAGGCTGCCGAATGGCAGAGTGGGTGAGGATCACTTTCCCTGATCAGCAAAGGAGGACGTCGTTCACTGTGCGATAGGTATGCCTGGCACCTGAGAGGTATAATCTCAGAACGTTGATAACAACGAAAACCCACCGCGATCCAAAAAACTCTCGGCGAAGGATGGCCGGATTCGGATTAATGCCTGGAGAATAAATACTGGTGTGGCACAATAGGCTTTATAACTTGAGCGCCAGGGGTTGGGACCTCACGGGCACCCTCCCTACATTACAAATAACTAACTAGGGGGATTTTTCGTGAGTGAAAATCGTATGCACCCTTCATGCATCCGGGCACTAATTAAAAAAAAACGAGACATTCGAAGCGGAATTCCCTGATTTTTAGTCTAGATTGCATTTAGTTTTCAAATTATCAGACTCACTTTCTAATTGAATATAGGTGACTGGTTCAAGCCTTCCATTATACCATATTCCAACAAGTTCTTTAGTATGTGGATCGTACGCTAGTCGAGGAGGAAGCGGTTCAAGAATACGAGGTGGCGATGTTGGCTCATTATGAGGTCCTGTTGAACTTCATACTGAAAGCACAAATGCATGGATTTTTTATTAAAAATTTTTTCAAATTTTTGTATCTGTCCGCAGTCAAGAAGTCTTAGGGCCCATCCGCAAGGGGCCTTCTGTCCTTTTTTCTGTGTTTTTTTTGGCCAAATGTAAACTGAATTAATAGAACCCATTGAGAACACATTTGACATTTTTCATTCGGAATTCATCTTGTTTGATTAAGGTTCTACTATTTGGCTGACAATTTACTCAATTGGAAATGCAACCATTGCTTCATTGAGTCATTTTTCTGGACAAAGATTCAACTAATTGTTTGAAATTTGAACTATTTCGTTGAAAATTCATTGTTTTCGATTGGAAATTGAATGATTCCATTATTGGAACATTAATTCTTCTGGTTAAAAATTAATAGATTTTGGTTAAAATGCAACTGTTTGTTTGGAAATTAATCTGTTTTGTTTGAGGATCAAAACGCTTTGTTGTGAGTTCTAATTTTTGGTTGAATCCAACTACTTTCTATTTTAAGTTAAAATATTTTGTGGTTAAATTATCAAGAACATATGGCTTATTTCGATAATGAATCTTTCTTTTTTGTTAAAAAATTCATTCATCATTTGAGTTGAAAATTCATATTTTCGGATTGAAAATTAAACTGTTTTGTAGAAAAGTGTATTTTTTTGGAATAAAATTGAACTACATGGTAGAAAATTAACCTTTCCGATAGAAAATTATATTTTCAGGTTATAAATTAAGCAATTTTTCAGATAATTCAACTTTTTCTCTATAAAATTAAAAAAAAAGTTTTCTCAAAAATTCATTTTTTAAAATGAGAATTCAACTATCTTGTGGAAAATTCTTATTTTTGGGTAAATTAAACTAGTTGAAAATGTATCTATTGGTAGAAAATTAATATCCTTGATGCAAAATTCGTACGTGCAGTTTAAAAATTTTACTACCTCGATGAAAATTCATGTATTTTGGTGAAAATTTGTCTTTTGGGTTAGAAAATTATTTTTGTTTGTTGGAAATTCACCTTTTTGGTTTAGAATTTGAATATTTTTTTGAAAATTCAGTTTGTCGTTTAATTCAGCTGGTTAAACATTCGTGTTTTTGTAGATAGAGTTCGAAAGATTTAACTATTCAGGAAAAAATTAACTTTTTAGTTGAAAAATTATGTTTCTTGGTTGAAAATTCAATTTTTTTAAAATAATTCGTTTTTTCCAAAACTGCACAACTTTGCGGTGAATTGATATATATATTTTATTAAAAATTCGTCTCTTTTGATGAAAATATATCTATTTTGCTAAAAAATATTCTTTGTTTACAGAAAATTCAAGTACTCGGTTAAGAGCTGAATTACATTGTTACTTCTTTTCAGATTTACCTCTCTCGTTAAAAACTTAAATTTTCAGTTTGAAAATAAATTTTCTTCTCTGAAAATGTAACTATTCCAGTTTTGGTTGATAATTCATAATTTATAAGTTGAAAATTCAACTACTAATTGAAAACTTGAGGTATTTTGATAAAAATTCGTCTTTTGAGTTAGCCAGTTAATCTTATTTGTTAAAAATTTATCCTTTTAGTTGATAATTCAACTGTTTTTTACATTCTCATCTAGAGAAGGTATTAGATTTGTGTAAAATTTGACCCCCCCGGTTCTTGTCAAATGTCCACGTTTTGAGACCCCCTGAACCCAAAAAACAGGTTCTTACGAATGTGTCTGTCTGTATGTCTGTCTGTGAGCACGATAACTTTCGAAAGAATTGATCGATTCAATTTTCCTTTGGTATACTCTTTGAGTCTCCTAAACTAAAGGTCAAGTTCGTTAGCCAGCCATTTTGGACAAAAATTCATAAAGTGAGAGCATTTTGAAAATTTTTTAGACCATTTTTTTTCAAAATTTGGAAATCATATGTACGGCCGCTTATAGTCATCAAAAATTCAAACAATTTATTTCTATGACATTTTTTGATAAAATCAAAATTTTCAGAGTTACGGCATTTTCAAAATCCAAAAAAAGAAACGAAAATTAACATTTTCAGCCAAACAACGCACTATACGAAAAAAAGTTGGAACAAGAAAAGTATTTCTTTTTCAACGCCCTACAAGATTATCATAACGACTTTTTGAATA
>CAKNXH010000125.1:86327-123173 GCA_932178445.1 Andricus quercusramuli
AACGTCGTGATTTATATTAATGTTCAACTTGAAATCACGACGTTTATTTTCGGCATGAATGTCTTTAGGACTCATAATTATTATTAATGCACTATACTTTGATGTAGCATTTGCGAACGCCCTGACACGAAAAACCCAAAGGTGAAAACTGAAAATCGTTGCATACTTGGGGCATTGTCAGCATGCAAAATCTGAAAATCTGTAGGGGTAAAATAAAAGATCACTGTTTTAATTTACCTGTACTATTTTTTTATTTCACCAGTGGATTCTTAAGATTCGTTGAGGTAAAAATTAAGACGCAAAATTTGCGAAACTATGAGCTTCGAGAAAAGCGGACCGCAAGATGGACAATAGAGGAGTCATCCTGATACGTTCCAATAAGCATATTGTGGTACATTATTATGTCACCATATTGTGGTACAATTCTTCGTCGTTCCATTCTCTGTATTCCTGATAATGTTAGAAAAATATATTCATTAATTAATTTGAAGGTTAAGAAAAACCGTTAACTTAAAACTGCTATGTTTTAACTTTAATATGTGTCTGCATAGTCCAGGCATCTACTAGCTGCTCATCATTTCAACTAGGTGGAGTGCGTTTTTTTTTTTTGCTAAAATGCTTCATTTAGTGGTTTTGATGAAAATTTCATATTTGATAGAAATTACTGACACGGGTCACAAGAATTTTGTTTCAAAAGTCGTGTTTTCGTAGGTTGACCCTTCCAATTGCATTATAGAATAAAATGTCCTTCTGAGAAATTGAAAGTGAGAAAATTCTAAAAAAAATTAAAAAATATATATATAACATTTTGTCTTTAATATGTAGCCACGGAAACTTCTGACCGATCTGATAAATTTATCCAAAATTTATGTATTTTGTTGAGAATTCGTGTTTTTCCAAAAAAGTATTTCTCTCTGTAATAAGTAATTACAATGTGTAATGAGAGCCCAAAAATATCATCATGGAAAAAAGTTATGGGCCAAAAACAAAACACGTCCCAATTTTGATTATTTTTCCGACGTTATTTATGTACAGCCCTCTAGTTGAAAAGGAAGAAAGCCTTTTTTTCTCAAAAGATGCCTGGCCTATTATATCCACTTTACTTCAAGTAAAAACTCTTTTATAACATACCCCAGCGGCTATAAACGTAAGGCTGCTGTCCTCGGAATACACCAATCGGAGTAAAATTTCCTCTACGGTGCAATGAAGCACCATCAGGAATAGTGAGTTCACGTGGTTGTAAAGGTGTTTGTGAAGTTTCTTGTGGTGCTGCTTGTGGAGCTGTTTGCAAAAGAAAAATATAGTTAATTATCAATTCAGATATTGAAATAATTGATAATAAGATAATCATCAACTTTGAACTGCTAGCGATGAGCAGATTACCTTGGTGCACCCAAAGGGAAAAATGAATTTGAAAGACAAATATACAGAGGGTTAACTTAATATCTTGTCTATAATGAGTGAAAGCAGATTTTTGGATAAAGGATACATGAAATAGGTTAATGTTTCAAATTTCAGAAAGAAAACTATGAACAACGTCTGATAATTAGGCGGCTCAACATTGCCAAGGAAATTGAGAGGCCTCAAATACTTTATGTATCGCTAAACAAAAATTTTAATGTCGTGTTTCGAATCGAGCGTGACAGAACAATAATCGGGTGCATGGCGGAAACTTGAGGAAATAATTTTTGTTTCGAGAAGCTTTTACCTGAAGAAAAAATTAACATCATTTGACTGAACGAACGTTTCCAAATTATGATTGCTCTAATAGTCTAAGGGCAAGCGAACTGACCACAAGTCGAAGTGAAGAAAGGATCGAAATGGTTTGATCCAAGGAAGACAGTTCTTTAAACTTTATTTAAAGATTGAAAAAGATACAACTATTTTCTAGGTCAAAATAGATGCGGCAATGAAATTTAAAATCCAGTTAACATTAAAATTAAAATTCAAAACTTTTTTTGAAAGCTTCCGAGGGGAATCTGTTTTCGTAAGTGAAAATCTTATGTGCCCTTATTGAATCCGGGCACTCACTAAAAGAAACGAGACGTTTGAAGCGGAATTCCCTGATTTTTGGTCTAGATTGTATTTTAGTTTTCAAATTATCAGACTCACTTCCTGATTGAATATAGGTGACTGGTTCAAGCCTTCCATTATACCATATTCCAACAAGTTCTTTTGTATGTGGATCGTACGCTAGTCGAGGAGGAAGCGGTTCCAGAATACGAGGTGGCGTTGAACTTGATACTGGAAGTACAAATATATAGATATTTGATCACCAAATTTTTTCAAATTTTTATATTTTTCTGTGGTCAAGAGGTCCTAGGGGCCATCCTCAATGGGCCTTTAGTCACTCAGAGAAAAAGTCATCTTGAAACAAAAGCATCGTCCTCTTGCCTGTTTTGTTTTGAACGACGTGAATATATTTTTTACATAAACAAAATTATTTGGCTGCATGATTAGGTGAAGTTAGTCGCATTACGAACATTTTTACGGCAAAAGAATTCCTGTTAAGACAAATGAAAATCCTCTCAACCTCAAATTTAAGAGGAAATTCCACTCACGTCAAGAAACATCGTTTTGTCACAAGAGGACATTTCTCTGAGTGGTTACTCATCTTTTTTTTTCTCAAATTTATACTGAATTCATAGAACCCATTGAGAAAATCCAACTATTTTTGGTTTAAGAGTCTACTAAATTACACTTTTGGTTCGGAATTAATCTTGTTTGCTCAAGCGCTCTACTATTTGGTTGAAAGTTCATTCACTCCGTTGAAAATACAACTATTGTGTCATTAAGTCATATTTTTTGGAAAAAAATTCAACGAGATGCTTTTAAGTGGAACTATTTCGTTGAAAATTCAGTTTTCTTTTTTTGAAAATTTGACTATTCCATTATTAGAAAATTGATCTTTTTGGTTTAAAAATCATCCGGTTCCGACGAAATGCAACAGTTTGGTTGGGAATTACTCTGTTTAAAAAATTCAAATTGTTCTGGTAAAACATCCATCATTCATGTTCAAAATTCATATTCTCGGATTGAAAATTAAGCTGCTCTGCAGAAAATGTTATCTTCTTGGGTTGAAACTCTAATAAGTTGGAACAATTGAGTTTTCCGTTGGAAATTAATATTTTGCATTAAAAAGTTAATAATTTTCATAAAAATTCAACTGTTTGCAAGAAAATTGAACTATATGGTAGACAGTTAACTTTTTCGTTAAGAAATTCTATTTTCGGGTTGAAAATTCAGCTATTTTGTAGATAATTCACCTTCTTTTCTTCAAAATTCAGCAAACTTCTTGAAACAAATTCTTTTTGAAGGAGAATTTAACATTTTTTTTTAAACCCGTTTTTTGGTAACACTAGTTGAAATATAATTTTTTGGTAGAAAATTAATCTTCTTGGTTCCAACATCATCATTGAAGTTTGGAAATTCAACTATTTCGTGAAAAATTCATGTATCTTTGTGAAAATTTGTCTATTGTTGAGAAAATTATTTTTGTTTGTTGAAAATTCATCTTTTTTGTTCAGAAGTTGGAATATTTTATTCGAAATTCGTTTTTTTCGTTCAACTGACCTGGTTGAACATTCGTCTATTGATGGATAGAATTAAGAAGATTAAATTATTCAGGGGAAATTTAATTGCTTTGTTAGAGAATTCGGTTTTTGGGTTGAAAATTCAATTGTTTTGTGGATAATTCGGTCTTTTCTCCTCAAAATTGAACAACCTTGTGAAAAAATGATATATATCATGGAAAACTTATCTTTGCAATTTGAAAATTAATTCTTTTCTCCGCAAATTTAACTACTCCAGTTTTGGTTGAAAATTGATACTTTACAAGTTGAAAATATAACTGTTTGGTGAAAAAATGCATGTGTTTTGTCGAAAATTCGTCTTTTGGGTCAGCCTCACTATTATTATTATTATTATTATTATTATTATTATTATTATTATTATTATTATTGACTTCAAAAAATACTTCTTCTAAAATTAATTAGGTGCGTCGTTAATTCGAGCAAATACGAATTCTTCATGATTTGGAATGAAAACAAAAATTGAAAAAACATACATTATTCGAACAATTGAAACATGCCGTGAACGAAATATATTATTCCCAATATTCACTCATGTGTCATTCATCCGGAAAGATACTCAATTATTATGATTTACATGAAAAATACAAAATTTGTGAATGAAGAAGGAAATAGTTCAGAAATACTTGCAAATTAGTCATTTATAGAGTGCGAAAAATTCATTTTTAGATAAGTAAAGAAAAATTCTGGCTTGTTAATGGATTCACAATTAAAATGCTATTTTGTATTTTTCGGGGCATCTGCTAGGCACAATGCATCAGGGTTCAAACTGGTTTAAAATGGATGATGGTATTACAAATTTCAAAAATAGAATATGTACCATCCCATCAACTTTCTTCACATACTTAAAACAGAATGATTTTATATTAATTAGCAAGCGACTTTCTTGGTGACTTAATAAATATTGTATACGTAAGCAGAAAGAGTAATTATATACACTGATAGTCACACATGTTTTTACTTATTTAAAGTTTTTTTTTCATTTATATAGCCGATATATCTGGATGTAAAATATTTTATAATATAATGGATTTTAGATTTTATTATTTTCTACTTACGAGCAGATTGGAGAAATACCATAAAAGTCAAGAGCTGAGAAAAAATATAAGACTTCATTTTTCTATAGATTGAGAAATAATCTTTAAAAAGTTTCTGCAGCTGCTATTGATAAGACTTTAAATATGTTTTACTTGTACGTATGCCAGTCGTTGCATCATGCTTAACAAATATAATTAATCAGCACGTGAAATAGTGTTTAGACAATAAAGGAAACGTTTAGTCTAAAGACAATAAGATCATTTGTAAAAAGTCACATTCAGAAAACATCTTAAGGCCATTTTACGCTTACCTGAATCCTACTTCACCCTTTTTTTCACATATCACTTCCACATGAAATGAGTTATGTAGTTAAAAATACTCTGCGAAAAAATTGTTGCTTGTATCAAAGAATTCGGTTTCTCAGCAATATGGCTGATGTCAGCTTATATGCCAGAAAAAGCTACGTATTGTCCTCTGATCTGTGGATTTTTTTATGATAATTGAAAATTAAATAAAATCTTATTTCCTATGGCTGGTTTGAGGTATTCTTAAGGAGAATGCTACGAATATTTTATGACTTAAGAATGTTTACTGTTCAGATTCAGATTCCTATGAAATTTGACCGTGGCGATAATGATTTTCCTTGATTTGACTGAAGAATTAAGAATTATAAGCACATCTTCATTTTGTTTCACAAAACGAAACCAAGTATACCTTGTTTCAAGAAAAAAATCTACGAGAAGAAAAAATGCTTTGTTTAGCGTTTTCTCGCATAAATAAGATATTTTATCGTATCAACAAAATACAAATTTCCCTTCGAGAAAACCATATTGTTATAATATTTCAACCCAAATATTCTATTATTCTCACTAAAATATGGTTTATTCTAAGTGGCAAAACCGTAATTTTACAGGAGACAAAAACCATCTAACTTGAGCTTAGTAAAATTTGAACCAAGATCTAAAAAATTGCCATGTGGAATAACAACTGAGAATTTGCTGATCAAATAAAAAATCCGAAATCTGTATAATGTTTTGATCGAACTCGATCAGGGTGATCAGCTGGTATTCACTCTGATGCATATCAATCGAATTTTATTCATATAGTCTTATAGAGTTACAGAATGTATTCATATTGATTCAATATTCGTGCAACGTGTCTTCGACTTATTGCTTTGATCATTAGTACTCAGAGGGGGAGAGAGGAAGAGAGATATTTGAAGAATAAACACAAGGGCTTGATATGAAAAGATCTTTGTCCGAAAAGCTTACTTCAAACATTGACCTTAAGGGGATCGTTTTACTAAAGCGAAGATGTTCCGTTGATTTTGAATTTGAGGCTGACTCACTGCTTCACCCAAAAGTACCTTTACATTTTTCTCCTCTCCAGCAAAACATTGTTCTAGGCTGGACCCTTCTGAACAAACATTTTTTCTGCTTCAGAATCTTCTTCTTAGCTTTTATCTTGTTCTATCTTTAGAGAACGTCATTAAATAACAACAGAATCATGGACCTTCCTACTGACGATACATATGAAAAACAACATTCCACTTAGACCGATCGTCAGCGCAATAAACTCACCAACTAACAACCTAGCACGCTTTCTCGCCAAAAAACTAAATGCTTTCACAGAAAATTCTATCACACACGTACAAAAATCTTTTGACTTCTTCGGAAAGATACAATAGATTCACATTCAACCCCAAGACATCCTAGTAAGTTTCGACGTAATATCTCTCTTTGCGAAAGTAGCAGTCTCTGATACAATCGATATTATTGAATCCTTTGCAAACTTATTCTCTAATCTCACACCTTTGATAGAACACTGTCTCACTAATACCTTCTTCTCTTTCAATAACCAATTCTACGAACCAACCTCAGAAGCAGCAATGGGATATTCAATATCACCTGTTATCGCCAACATCTTTATGGAAAATCTAGGAACTAAAATCTTTAACAAATCCATGCTTGAACTGGAATTTTGGTGCCGTTACGTTGACGACAAGTTCACCATGGAAATTAAACAAAACGGAAAATTGCCTTTCTTCCACCACCCATCTGAAAAGCAATCGGTCATCAACTTGCTTTTATACAGAGCTGTCTCCGTAACAGATAAAGATAACTCACAGAAGGAACTATAAAATGTTAAACAAATCCTAATACAAAACACTTACACAAGCGAAAAAATTAATGAAGCAATAAGAAAATACACACAAAAAACAAGTCAACACGACCTACTGAAGAAAGAGAGAAGAAAACGAACACCATCCTACCCAACATTCAAGGTATCACAGAACAAATAGGAAGAATTCTCAACAAACACAACATCCAAACTATATTTAAGCCACCTGCGAAAACAGGACAACTCCTAAAGAACCCTGGAAATAAGAAGGCACCTCTCAGTGAACCGGGAGTACATAAAATCCCTTGTGCTTGTAGCAAAGTCTATGTTGGAGAAACCGGGAGGGCTGTAAGCCAACGTGTGAAGGAAAATGAGAGTAAAGTCAGCTGAAACATTCCACGCAATCAGCACTAGCTGAGTATCATATCGAAACATGACATAGTATCTTATTTCAAAAAACAACCATCATCGCAAAAACGTACAATATTTTTCTGAGGAAACATAGAGAAGCAATCCAAATCTTAAAACACCATAATAACATCAATCGGGACAATGGATATAATACCAATCTGATTTGATTTTCCGTCCTCCCGGGTTTGAAAAAAAAACTTGATTTGCCTATCCAGTTCAACCAGTCCCCACCAGGGGGCGCTCTGGCCAATCACAGGCATTGCAGAGAATACATATAGAATAACAACATAACCTGAAACTTCAGTTTCAGGTCAGCCCTGAAGAACTGAACTGCAATGCGATTGAAAACCTAACAAGATTTAAAATTTAAAAATTTTAGTTATATCATTATGAATCATCGTGAAAGCATTAAATCTATTATTTCGTGAATATTTCAAAGATTTCAAAAGATTTACAAAATCTAATAAAGATTTTCGCGTGTTCAAAAGATATTCCAACGATTGCAAAGATTGTAGTTTTTAGGAAATGAGTTTTGAGAATGAGAATAATATGCAAAAAAGTAGCATATAAGGATACTAAAAAATTGTAAATAATTTAAAGCTGATTGTTATATGGCTAGGTTTTACATGTCCGCAAAAACTACATATTTGAAAAATGCTTATCTTTATAATTTTCTTATATTCTGGAACAATAATCTTCTTAAATTTGTGTTTTCAACAGTATTTTTTAAACTTTCATCAAAAAAGGTTTTTGAACATCTGAGATTGTTCAGTTTAATTTTCGTTGTTTAGTATATCTACTACTTCCTAAATAAAATAATTGCCAGAAAAACATTACATATGATGAATAATTATTGGAATATGAAAAACTTGGAATATGAATAGAAAAATATTTGAAAAGTAATTTTAAATCTATTCATTGACTATAATCATCACAGAAAAAACTAAGAATAAAATTTGTGGCAGGAAATTTTTTAGAGGGATGAAGTTTTGTTCAGCAAACTTCGCGTCTTTCAAAATACATGTGTTTGCCATGAAAAAACAAAAGAAAGTTTAATCTTTCGTCGGAAATCAATGCGAAGTTTATCTTCTGTTTTTTCTGTGATGGAATAGAATTCAGGTGAACTATATCGGATATTTTTATATTTGTCAACCAACAAAGTATATAGTACGTAGAATATGACATTGTTCGTCTTCTTTCACGTTCGAGACGCATGAATGAAAATATATAGAAATGGAATATCAAACAAGTCTCATCAAAAATATATAAGGTTTAAAGAATAGTTTGTAACAACGCAATATTTCGTACAGTTGATTTCTTATGTCCAAGAAGATTTCTAGTTAGCTGATTCTTAGGTACTCCAAGTTTCACTCCTGTAAATACTCCAAAGAAGAGGTCAATTATATTAATAATAATGATAAATTGTATCATTCTTACAGATTCATTATTGATCCTTCATCCGAAGTTTACCGAGAGCCTCATGAAGTTTAACGAAAGACGCTATTGTAAATTTTATTCAAAATCGGCAATATTCGATAAATCGAGTTGAAACTGAACATTTTTCTTCACGACAAGCTATTGAATACGAATAACTATGTAATTACTCTCCCAACATCACCTTAATATGTCTGTTCTATTGGGTGCCAAAAAATCCCATACCTGAAAAATTGGGTTTTGCGTGTTTCTGATGCTAATTATGATTTTTTGTGTTTTCTCTAATACAAATTATTTTCAGTGCATGGAATAGTACTTTCCACTGATAATTAGATATTGACATGAACTGCTAGATCAATTTTCAACAGAAACCGTAATTTATGATTCGATAAAAAGCGTTATCGTGAACAAAGCAAAAACTATAAGTCTTAGCAGAAAGGGGCCTTAGTAAATTTGTTGACCTTTTTCAGATGAATAAGTTTCCTCCTTGAGGGTTAGTTCCCACAATAGAACTGATCCTAAGATGAGAGGGATTGACACCAATAACCAAATTCATTTGCACTAAGTCATAAATGTTTATTGAAGAAAACTGTACAACCAGTTGTCGAGCGAGATGAGCCGGTACTGACCGACCCTTGCACTGTTGCCGATGAGTTATTGAAGAATGTACAGAAATCTGTCAAATACTACAACGTTGAATCTTGATCTGCGACAAAGCCGAACGGCCGTTCTTTTATTCGAACTTGTATTGCTGAAAACAAAATGTGAAGCATGAGCTATCTAAAAGTTGAAACGGCAAAATTGTTTACAATTTGATTTATCAACAAATATAGAAGGGAGTATTCCACAAACTAGACACGGTAATGTGATAGACACACTTGGTATAGGAAGATGGCCGTGGTCTAGGGAAAAATATATGCTGAATTGGTCACTCCCAGGCGACTTCGCTGTTGCTTCAAAAATAACTAACCTGCTAATGGTTCTCAGTGAAAGGTCGCAGTCTGAATGTTTGCGTGTTTTTTCTTTCTTTTTTTTTTTTTTTTTTTTTGAAGGGCTCGAGGATGGGGAATCTTCAAAAGACACCAATGGAAAATGGGTAATGGCGGATTCGCACGATGCGCCTACCGACCTAAACCCCTCCCCGTTAGGTTACCAACCCTGAAGGTTATGAACCCAGTACAAGAAAAGAAGGAACATCGAATTTGGTGGACCGAGACAGTTTTTAGACTGCAAGGACACTCGTGCTTGAAGCAAAACATGGAAAAAAGAGAGATGGATTCAATTGAATTAGTGCGGCGAAATGAGAAGGCAGGGCCTTCTAAAGCAGTCGGACGTTTTACTCGCGTAATTTGCGAGTGAATTCATGCTGGGATTTGGGTGGTTGGCCACTGAAAAACGTAGGTTTGCAGCGTATGAGTGAGCTGCATCGGTGATGGAAGGAAGCTTGGTTTCCGCGAGGATTTGTTTATTGCGAATGAACCAAGGAATATTTAAGGCGGAGCAGAGAAGGCGCATGTAGGTATCTTCAAGTCTTGAAAGAGGATTTGGGGCGGCAGAGCCCCAGATACGAATTGCGTAGGTGCAGATGCTTCTTATTATGGCGCTGAAGGCACGAGCTTTGGTGGTTCGCGAAACTGCGGCGTTACTGAAGAAAGGTTTTAGTAAGGTAAAGGCTCCATTGGCCTTGTTGCGGATGGCCTGGATGTGTTTGGACCAATTGTGTCTCTTGTCAAAGATGACGCCGATATATTTTGCGGTGGTACTCCATTCAATGGCAAAAGAGTTTACAAAGAGCTTGGGAGGTGTGCGTCGGCGGCGGGAGAAAAAGATAGCTTCAGACTTAGAATTGTTGATTTCAAATCTCCATCTATAGTACCATTCAAGAACGATTAGAGTGAATCTGTTTAAACGAGAGGAGCAATGACTGATGACCTTGGATGTTTGAAGAAAACCAATATCATCAGCGTATTGTACTGTGAGAATTTTTTCGTCAACAGGGATGACGTAACAGAACAAGTTGAAGAGAGAGGGTGAGAGTTTGGAGCCCTGAGGGACACCGGAGGTGATTAGTTGAGGGTCCGATAAGAATTTTCCAGCGCGAGCTCTAAAGCTCCTGTTGGAGAGAAAGGATTTCATTAGACCGATAAGATATTGAGGAAAATTCAGCTTGATGAGTTTATAGATGAGACCGTCGTGCCAGACTCTATCGAAGGCCTGTTTGCAGTCTAAAAGAAGCATGGATGTGTGCCTACTCTTGTTAAGATTTTCAGCAATGTATTCGGAGACACGGAGAAGTTGGTGGGCTGTTCCGTGAAGCTTGCGAAAACCGTGCTGGAAGTTAGGAAGAAAGTTATTTCGCGAGACAAAGTCATCAAAACAAGTGACAATGAAGTTTTCCGCTAGTTTGCTAAGAGTGCAGAATAGACTGATTGTAGCCGCATCATAGCGTTAACAATATTGCAGATGGCCACGATGTGTTTGCGGGGGAGAGTTTTCAATACATTGTTGCTGATGGTATCTTTGCGAGAGAGTTACGGTTTCTCAGAGAACGGATTGTGTCGGAGACTTCTTGAGGAGAGGTGGGTATGAAGTCTCTGTTTGTAACTGTGAAGTTTTGACCAGTCTTTGAGACATGGTCATAAAAGTGCACAAATTTGTCGAGGCTAGGAAAGGAAGAACATTGATCTTTGAGAGAATTTGCGAAAATGTTTGCTTTTTCCTCATCGAGAGGGAAAGATTGACCGTCTTTGACAAGAGAGGGGAGGTGGGATTTTCTGTTACGCAGGGATTTGATGACTTTCCAACATCTTTTGGGATTAATTTCGGCTTCGGCCATGTAGGAGTCCAAGGAAGACTTATCGATGGATTGGAGGATGGTTTTTAGTTTTCTTTTAAGAGAGTTTAGACGCTGGCGATGTTCAGGATTGCGGTAGGACTGCCAATGTTTGCGGGCTTGGTTTTTCTTGCAAATAAAAAGACGGGTGGCGTATGAGAGTTTGGTTTTTCGTGCAGAAGTGGGGTTGATTGAGGTGGCAAGCTGGACCGAGTTTTTGATATCATTAGTGAGGGCTGCAACATCTGCATCCAGGTCGGAAGTAGATTGGATTTGGCAGCATTTGAGAGTGGAAGTTTAGAGAATGTATTTGAGATAGAGGTAATCGATTTTTGATTCAGTGGGAGGAGAGAGCTGGGGGGTACTAGAAGTACTGGGTTGTGTTCGGATCTCAGTTCAAAAAGAGTCCATGGGTCTTTGTCGATGGAGATATTCTTTGTTAAGAAGATGTCGAGGATGTCAGGTAGGTGCTTAGAGGAGCTGGGAAAGTGGGTGGGTTCTGAGGGGGCCTCAATAGTTAGATTATGGCGAATCGTCATTCTGAGGAAAGCGTTACCCTTGGTGTTATTTTTAAGACAGCACCAAGCCTTGTGTTTGGCGTTAAAATCGCCAGCAACCAAATTTGGGATATTAGTGTTGAAGTGGTAAGGTATTTCAGAGATGTCATTGTTATATGGAGGGGAGTTAAGTGAATGAATGCGAAGAGAACCAGAAACAAGATGGATTTCAACTTCAATTACTTCGCAAGGAGATAGTGCTGATGGCTAAGTGGCGGAGAGTGTTACGAGCTAGAAGCGCACATCATCGCCTTTGGCGGAAGTGCGGTATTTTCATAGACAGAAAAATCAGGAATATAAAGTCGAGAGGAAGTCACGAAAAATCTGCTGCAGTTGCGTATTCTGCACCAGATTGGTGTTGGGAGAGGATTGAGTCTAGTTTTGAACTAGAGCTAGAGGGCGAGCTAAGACTACGTTAGCGAAGGAGCGTTGAGGGAGAGCGGGATTGGAAGCGCTACGGGGTTCAGGAAGGGAAGTAGGGTTTGCAGAAGGTTTGGGCTAAGGATATTGGCGGATTGGGTTCGACTTGGAGCCAGGTTTTTGGGGAACCTTAGGACATCCGCAGTAGGTGGCCCAGTGAGTGCCTTTACAATTGAGACAAGATGGAGGGGCATCGTTTTGGTTTCTGACGGGGCAGGAGGCGGTGGCATGGCTGCGTCCGCAGAAGGCGCAAGCCCAAGAAGCATGGCAGTAATTTGCCGTATGAAAGAATTTAAGGTAACGCCGGCACTGGGGAATAAGATTAGATTTTCAATTGGCTTTCACTTGAACGCTGAGGCCAGCTAGAAGTTTAATATCGGAAATCGTCTTGGCTGTAGGGGCGGTTGGTTTGAGATGAATGACCGCCAAAGCCAGATTTTTTTTAACTTTTCTCATACGGTGAACTCGCTTAACAGACGGAATTTTTGTCCGAAGTTTATCAATGATGGATTCCTCGGTAAGGGATTCGTTAACTCCTCTGATAACGACGACAAGGTCCTTGTCTTGTTAGAGTTGGTTAGTGGTGTAAGCGATCTTGTTTATATCGAATTTGAGGGTAATCTCACGTAAAGCTTCAACGGTTTGGGGACAGACAATTATAGCGTCGGTGGTGTTTTTGGCAGAGCGAATTGGGATGTCAGCTTTAGTGAGAGCGGAATGAATTTTCGGCCAAAGTTCTTTTCGAATGATATGAATAGGAGGAGGACTCCATTCCTTGCATACGGATTAATCGTCATCGGATGAGCTGGAGAAGATGGATTCGTCGTCAGATTGCAGAGGGCTAGCCGATTTAGCGGGACTAATAGTTTGTTTGCGTTTGATGCGCTTAGACTTCACCGTTGTGAAGTTGGAAGGGTCTTCGGGCGAGAAATCGAAATCAAGTTGGGGCTGAAGAGTATCCATGGCTTTGGTGCCATTAGTAGGGGTGACGAGGTTTTAGGAACCCTGGAAACAAGTGCTGCGTCATAAGAGTCATGTCCTTCCCTTCTCCGTGGGGATTTTTCGCGCCAATGCTTCAGTCGGTTGATTCCTAAGTCTGCTGTCCTTACCTGCTATGCATGACGCATGCATTCGCCTTCCTTCGCGTCGATCCATATACCCGCGAGTTCAATGGTATTTTAATAATAACAACATAATTGTATTAAGAAATAATAATTACTATAACATAATCTCCATAAGATTATAATTCGCAAATAGAACAATAGAATGGCTTTGATAGAAAACCAAGTTTTAATTATAACAGTCGTAATTATTATACTGCTGAGACTTTGTAATTCAATGACAATATATTAGATCAAAATATAGTGCATCAATAATAATTATGACTACTAACCACATTAATGCCGGAAATAAACGTCGTGATTTATATCAATAATTGACTTGAAAACCTCGGACTATCAACGACATGATATATCATTTAAGTTGTCAAGCCAAACATGCATTTAACATTTGCATACGCCCTGACACGAAAAAAAACAGGTGAAAACTGTGAACCGTTACATACTTTGGGCAGTGTCGGCATGCAAAAATCTGAAAATCTGTAAGGGTAAAATAAAAGATCACTGTTTTAATTTACCTGCATTGTTTTTTTTTTATTTTACCAGTGGATGCTCAAGATTCATTGAGGTAACAATTAGGAGGCGAAATTTGTCGAAACTATGAGTTTTGAGGTGCATGTTCCGCAATAAGGATAATGGAGGAATCATCCTGATACGCTCCAATAAGCCTTTCATGGTACATTATTATGTCACGTCGTTGAGGTACCATTCTCCGCCGCTCGAATCTCTGTATTCCTAAAAATGTAAGAAAAATGAATTCGCTAATTGATTTAAAGGTTTAAAAAGACCGTGAACTTGCAACTGCTATATAAATTGTGCTCAACTGTAAGTCTACCACTTCAAGCCCAAGAAATTACATTTTCATTTTATTTTCTTAAATGGAAACGATTTTTTATTATTGGAAAAAAATTGCGTATACTAAAAATTTGGGAAAAAGTCGTTCAACTTCAATATGTGTCTTTATAGTTCAGGCATCTACTAGTTTCTCAACGTTTTAACTAGGTGGATTGCGTGTTTTTTCGCTCAAACGGTTTATTTAGTGGTTCTGATGAAAATTCCATATTTGATAGAAATGACAGCTACGCGTCCCAAAAATTTTGTTTCAAGAATCGTGTTTTCGTAGATTCAACCTTCCAATTGCATTATAGAGCAAAATTTCCTTCAGAGAAATTGAAAGTGAGAGAATTCTAAAAAACGTTAAACGAATATATAACTTTTTTTTTTAATATGTAGCCGCGCTCACTTTTGACTGATCTGATGAATCAAATTAACCTTGGATAAACTTTGCGAGGATCCCAAGATGGAGTAAAAAAACGATTAAGAAGCAGATAATTTGAACAAAAAAATTTAAGTATTTATAGCACTCAACTACTCGGTTGCATTCGTTTTGTTGGAGAGTCGTCTTTTTTGGTTAAATATTCAAAGGTTTGTTCAAAAATGTATGTATTTTGCTGAGAATTCGTCTTTTTTTTTTATTAAAAAAGTATTTCTCGCTGTTGAACATTAACTTTTGGCCGGAAATTCAACGAATTGGTAGAAAATGTAACTTTTTCGTGTCAAATTAGTTTTTTTTGAGAATAAAAATAAAAATTTGTCGAAGAAAACTTAAATATTCTATTCTGTTGTAGAAAATTGTATGTCTCAGATGGCAAATTGAACTATTTTGTGAAAAATTCATGTAATTTGTTGGACATCTTTCTTTAGTAAATTCATTTACTTGATTAAAAATGCAACCATTTGATTAAAAATGGATGTATTTTTTTGAGAATTCGTCCTTTTTAGTACCAAATTAATCTTCACGATTGAAAATTCAAGCATTTGGTTAAAAAATTATTTTTAATGTCGAAGATTAGTTTTTTTTCTTGTAAAATCATATTATGGGTGAGAAATTCAACTATTTGGTTGATAATGTGTATTTTCTTGAGAATTTGTCCTTTTCAGGAGCAAATTAATCTTCACTGAGAATTCATCTTTCTGGTTGAAAATTCAACTATTTTGTAGAGAATTCTTCTTTTTGGTTTGAAAATTCAACAAATTGGTGGAACATTGCACTATTTGTTAGAAAGGTAAATTGTTTGTTCAAAATGTTAGAAAGGTATATTGTTTGTGCAAAATTTTACCTTTTTAGGCATTTTCATTGTATGTACTTTCCTATGTAATTCTTTCCTAACAGATCTAACTATGGATTTCTGCTGAGGTTACCATGACTGTTGACGAAACGTCAAACTTATTAAATAATTATTAGTCTGGAAGTGTTGTTTTATTTTCTTCTATATGATTGTAAAATTGTTTTGCATCGTAATTATAGGCGCTGTGTTCACAAAAAGTAAACCATCCAATAGACCTTCAAAGTAGTGTAATGAGAGCCGAAAAATATCATCATAGAAAAAAGTTATGGGCCAAAAAAAAACACGTCCCAATTTTGACTACTTTACCGGCGTTATTTATTAACAGCCCCCTAGTTGAAGAGGTAGAAAGCCTTTCTTCTTGCGAGATGCCTGGCCTATTGTATGCACTTTAATTCGAGTAAAAACTATTTTATAACATACCCCAGCGGCTATAAACGTAAGCCCGCTGTCCTCGGAATACACCAATCGGAGTATAATTTCCTCTACGGTACACTAAAGCACCATCAGGAATAGTGATTTGATGTCTTTGAGGGGGCACTTGTGGAGCTGTTTGCAAAAAAAAAATATAGTTAATCATTAATTCAGATATTAAAATAATTTATATTAAAATAATCATAAACTTTGAACTGCTAGCGATGAGGAGATTACGTTGACGATCTGAATTTGAAAAAAAAATATACAAAGGGGTAACTTCATAGCTCGACTATAATGAGTGAAAGCAGATTTTAAAATAAAGGATGCATGAAGAAGATTCATGTTCCTTCTTCTGTTTTTTTATTTATTTGAGGAAAATAATTTTTATTATAAAATATTGGGTTAGTTGGATTGGTAGATTGGATTATTGCGTAAACTATGTACGTCGCACGTGATTTCAAATTTCAGAAAGAAAACTACGAACAACGTCTGATAATTAGGGGGCTGAAATTTGTCAAGGAAATTAAGAGGCCTCAGTTACTTTATGTAGCTGATAAACAAAATTTTTAATTTTGTGTTTCAAATCCAGTGTGACAGACCATTAATCAGGTGGATGGCAGAAACTTAAAAAAAAAATTTTTTTTTCGAGAAGTTTTTACCTGAAGGAAAATTAAAATCATTTTACTGAACAAACTTTTCGAAATTATGATTGCTCTAACAGTCAAAGGACAAGCGAACTGACCGCAAGTTGAAGTGAAAAAGGACTGACATGGATTTATCTAAAGAAGACATTTCTTCAAACTTCATTTGAAAATTGAAAAAGATACAATTATTTGCTAGGCAGAAGAAGATGCGCAATGAAATGGAAGATCCAGGCAACATTGAAATAAAAATTTTAAACTTTTTTTGATAACTTTCAAGGGGACTCTGTGTTCGTAAGTGAAAATCATATGTGCCCTCAATGCATCCGGGCACTCATTTAAAACAAACGAGACGTTTGAAGCGAAAATTCTTGATTTTTGGTCTAGATTGTATTTTAGTTTTCAAATTATCAGACTCACTTTCTAATTGAATATAGGTGACTGGTTCAAGCCTTCCATTATACCATATTCCAACAAGTTCTTTAGTATGTGGATCGTACGCTAGTCGAGGAGGAAGCGGTTCAAGAATACGAGGTGGCAATGTTGGCTCATTATGAGGTGGCGATGTTGGCTCATTATGAGGTGGCGATGTTGGCTGATTATGAGGTGGCGATGTTGTCTCATTATGAGGTGGCGTTGAACTTGACACTGGCAGTACATATACATCAATTTGTTATTAACAAAATTTTTCAAATTTGTTTATTTGTCTGCGGTCAAGAAGTTTTAGGGGCGACCCACAAGGGGCCTCTTATCCCTTATTTTCATGTTTTTTTTTTGCTCAAACGTAAGCTAAATCAATAGTACTCATTGAGAAAATACAACTATTTTTGGTTGAAAAGTCTGCTAAATTACATTTATGTTTGGAATCCATCTTGTTTGGTTAAACGTGCTACTGTTTGGTTCGAAGTTTATTTATTTCGTTAAGAATGCAACTATTGTGTCATTAGGTCATCTTTTTTGGACAAAAATTCAATAGCATGCTTTTAAGTTGAACTGTTTCGTTGGAAATTCATTTTTAATTGATTGGAAATTTGACTATTCCATTATTAGAGAATTAATCTTCTTTGTTGACAAGTCATCCGTTTTGGCCAAAATGCAACTGTTTGGTTGAAAATTAATCTGTTTTGTTCGAAGATTAAACAGCTTTGTTAAAAATTCCAATCTCTGGTTGCACTCAACTACTTTCTATTTGTTAGATTAATGATGGTGTTTAAACGATTTTGTTTGTCTGACTGATATAAATTTATAAAAATAATATATATAGAGGTAGTTTTTGACATACTTCAGACCGAAGAAAAGAGATTATTTGTTAAATCCCTTATATGAAATAATTTTAGTTTTAATTAATATCATGTAAGTAAAAAAACTTCATTTCCTAGTTGAAATTTTGTTTACACATATTAATATCTTTGAATTGTTTTTAAATATTCCTAACAAGAAATTTTAACGAAGACAGAATAATCAATTATGTATCATCAAGTTAAATCATAAGGTACTATAGTTTCTAGATAATTCTAATTACAATATTAAATTGAAAGAGTTAGAAAATTAGACATTATTATAATTCTTTATAAATTGTTTTGAAATTTAAAATATTACTATTGCTAATCAGTTAAATGTATATATAAATAATGTAAAAAACAAAATTTTATTGAAAAATTGATCAATTTGGAATTTTAAAAGTTCAAATAATTTTTTTTATTAAAAATTTTTTTAATAATTTTTTAAATTAGAGAATCCAAAATTATATTAATTATTAAGATCTGAAATTATATTCAAACAATGATTGTAATATTAGAATCATTTAAAATTCATTTAATTTCAAAAGATAACTAACTGTCCATGATAAGAAATTGATACTATTGGTTTAAAATTTAAATTTCTAACTATATTTATATTATTTTGGTTGTATAAAGAATCTGTAATTGTTTTAATTTTAATAAACATGTGTTTTAACAAATCAAATTTAAATATAAAGTTCTTTAAATAAATTCAATATTTGAACTGTGAAATGATTCATCTGATAATTTTAAAGCTGTTTCAATAAGATTCTTTACTATTGATGCTGTTGATACTATAATGTTAGTTGTATTGGATGGTTTTAAAGAAAATGTAAATATCTACCAGAATAAGTATTTTTACGAAACCAATCTGTGATAATATTACCTGAATCAGTTTTTATAACTTTAAAATTTAAAACAAAAATATAATTATTACTTTCAATTTCATGTGTAAATTTAAGTCTTGTTCAAATTGATGAACTTTTTTACATCTGTAAAAAAATTTGGAAAATTATTTTTGATTTCCTTGAGATATATATTGCTGTGAAAGAAACAATTATTAAATCTTATATTAATTAATTTAATCACTCACACTTAATAAATAAGTTTAAATTACATCAAATTTTGACATAACGGATTTGTTAAAAGATTGTTTCGGATTGACAATTATTAAAAATTGATAAATTAATAAGTTGAATTTTATTTTGATTATAAAAATTAACAATTTTTTCCTTCTTAATAGATTACTAAAGATGCTAGAATTCGATGATGAATCCTTAGTAAGGATAAACTTCAAAATTTGACAATAAAGATATAAATTTGATATAAATTTGATATAAATTTATAAAAATAATATATATAGAGGTTTTGTTGTAGAATTATCAACTATATATATAAATATGGCACATTTTGTTTGTAATTCTTTTTTTTTTCATGTTAAAAAATCAACGCCTGTTTCAAAACATTAATAATTTGGTAACCAATGAAGCATTTTGTTGAAAATTAATATTTTTCATTGAAAAATTAATTATTTTTATAAAAATTCAACTGTTTGCAAAAAAATTGAACTATTAGGCAGAAAATTAACTTTTTCGTTAAAAAATTATACTTTCAGGTTTAAAATTCAACTATTTTGTAGATAATTTACCTTTTTCTCTTAAAAATTCAACAAATTTCTTGAAAAGAATTATTTTTGGAGAATTCAACTGTTTTGTTGAAAACCTCGATTTTTTGCTACACTAGTTGAAACTTTATTCTTTGGTAGAAAATTAATTTTTTGGTTCATACTTCATCATTGTGGTTTGAAAATTCAACGATTGGTCTTTTGTGTTAGAAAATTATTTTTGTTTGTTGAAAATTCATATTTCCGGTTCAGAATTTGAATAATTTGAAATTTGTTTTTTTTTTTTTTTTTTATTCACCTGGAAAAATGAGGTTTTTGTGTTAAAAATTCAATTCCCTTGTGGAGAATTCGGTTTTTCAATTCCTCAAAATTAAACAACTTTGTGAAAAGTTAATATATTTGATTCAAAATTGGTTATTTTTGGTGAAACATTACACTTCTTCTTAGAAAAATCCACAATTTTTGTTGAAAAGATAATTATTTGGTTGAAAATAATTTTTTTTCTACAGAAAATTCAAATAATTCGTCAAGAGTTGAACTACTACTTTATTAATTTTATTTTTGAGATTCACTACTTCTGATAAAAACTTAACTTTCCAGTTGCAAACATAATTGTGTTGAAAATTCAAATGCTTGGTAAAAAAATTCATGTATTTTGTTAGAAATTCTTCCATTGGGTTAGCCTAACTATTATTATTATTTTTATTATTTTTGGATGGAAAATTCATCGTGTATGCAAAAAAATCATCTTTTTCTGGTTGAACAATCAACTGCTTGGTTTGCAGTTAAACTAATTTAGGAAAAAATAATTTTTTTCGGTTCAATGTTCATTGTTTCAATTGAAACTTCATATTTTTTTGTCGAAAATAAATCTTCGTTTAGGAAATTCATCCTTTTGGCTCGAAAATTCAACGATTTTGTGTAGATTTGAACTATTTTGATGAAAATTATTTTTTTTGTTAAAAATTTTTATGTTTGTTTGAAAAGGAAGCTACTTTTATGAATAGATAACAATTAAGTGAAAAATTAAAAATTTTGTTAAAATTGAAAATTGTTCAAACAATTGAAAAACATCTTCAAAGAAAATACTACTTCTGCAATTAATTGTGTAATTTATTCCAGAAAATGCGAATTCTTCATGATTTGGAATGAAAACAAAATTTTTTTAAATATACATCGTTTGAACAATTGAAAAATTCCGTAAACGAAACATATTATTTGCAAGATTCACTTCCTGTTTGTCAATTATAGAGTACAAAAAATTCATTTTGAGATATCAAAAAAAATCGTTCTTCATGGATTTTAGATAAAAATGCTATTTTGCATTTTTTCGGGCCTTTTTCCGGGCACAATATATAAGGGTTCAAACTGGCTTCAGATGGATAATGGTATTAAAAACTAAAAAAAAAAAATCAATGAAAAAATGGAATATTCACCATCCCATCAATTTTTTATATATATTTATAAAACATGATTTTATAACAATTAGCAAGAGACTTTCTCGGCAAATAAATAATTACTGTATAACTGAGCAGCAAGATTAAATGCGTACACTGATATTAACATATGTTTCAACTTAATTAAAGTTAAATTTTTTAATATAGTCGATATATCTTGATGCAAAATATTTCACTATATAATGGATTTTATATTTTATTATTTTCTACTTACGAGCAGATTGAAGGAATACCATAAGAGTCAAGGGCTGAATAAAAATATAAAACTTCATTTTTCTATAGATTAAGAAATGATGAAATGAATGAATTGAATCATCAATTGATCATGAAATGTAGTTTCTTCAGCTGCTACTGATAAGACTTTGAATATGTTCTTCTCGTACGTATACTAGTCTTTGTATCATTATTAACAAACATAACTAATCAGCCCGTGAAATAGTGTTTACACAACCAAGACAATGTTTAAAGGCAAAAGATAATAAGATCATTTATAAAGAGTCACATTCAGAAGCCCAATAATTCTTTCAAGCAGTTTTTATTCGTTGTACAAAAATTTGATTTTAATTACGAAAATTTGGCTCTGATTAAAAAAAAAGTTGGGGTAACCAAACAATTTATTTGGCATAAACAAAAATTTTTGTCTGGTACCGCGTGTTACTTGTATAAAAGAATTTGGTTACGGAGAAATATGGCTGATGTCAGCTGTTATCAACTGTTTACAATTGGAAATTATAAACACATCTTCTTTATTTTGTTTTACAAATGGAATCAAATATGCCTTACTCAAAAAAAAATATACAAGGAGAGAAAATTCTTCGATGCAGTAAACTGCATTTGTTTTGAGAAGTCTTTCCGTTCATCACATAATTCCGTATATAATCATCAACTATCCTGACTAAATTTAATTGTGATTAGTTAAGGAAATTCTTCGCAAATTGAATGCATTTTATTGAATCCATTCGTTTTTCTCACTCTAGCTTTTTCTCGCATAAAAGAGATATTGTATTATATCAACAAAATATAAATTTTCCTTCAAGAAAACCATGTTGTTACTTCAACCCAATAATTCTATTGTTTTTACGAAAATATGATTCATTATACAAAATATATTTGCAGGGTGACAGTGCATACGAGCGTACGTGCCAAAACCGTAATTTTACAGGAGACAAACAAACTATCTAATTTTAGCTTTTAAAAATTTAAAGGAATAACTAAAATATCGCCATGTGTGCCGACAACTGACAATTGTCTGATCAAATAAAAATCCAAAATCTGTCTAATATTTTGACCCAATTGGATCAGAGTGATCAGCTGGTATTCACTCTGATGCAAATCAAAGGAACTTCATTGATGTAGTCTTATAGAGTTACAGAATGTATGCAGATTGATTCAATATTTGTGCAACGTGTCTTCGACTTATTGCTTTTATCATTAGCACCCAGAGGGAGAGAGGCAGAGAGAAAGAGAGAGAGAGAGATCTGAAGAATAAATACAGGGGCTTGAATTATGAAAAGATCTTTGTCCGACAAGCTTACTTCAAACATTTACCTTAAGGGGATCGTTGTACTGAAGCAAAGGTGATTCGTTAATTTTGAATTCGAGGCTGACTCACTACCTTACACAAAAAAACTTTTACATTTTTCTTCTCACTAGTGAAACATTGTTCTAGGATGGACCCTTCTGAACAAACATGTTATCTGTTCCAGAACTTTCTTCCCCTTAGCTTTTATCTTCTTCTATCTTTAAAAAACATCTTTAAACACATAAATTTGAGAAAAGTCAACTTGTGTTACAGAATTACACAGAAAACCTAAAAAGAGGAAAGTGTGCTTCCAAAAATCAATGTTATCCACTTATTAGAGACAGATATATAATATAGAAAAGGAGAGGGAGAAAGAGCCAATCAAATGAACTTTTTATTACTATTGGGAATCAACATTTTTAGAGGCTAATTCACAAATCCTCATTAGGGTAATTTTGATGATTAGAGGAAGCTTTGTGATGATAACATTGTCCAAAAATTTATAAATTCCTTCTATTAAACCTTCCTCAATTTATCAATGTCTAATACAATGTTGTAAGCAATTGTTTGGATGCGCGCGCGAGTGTGTGTGAATGTCACACTTTTTTCTGAACACAATAACTTGAAAATGGTTGCAGATACATTGATGAAATTTGAAGGGCTTATTTTCACTACCAATGAGTAAAAACTGTCAGACGGGTTTCTGAAAATATTTATCACATTTTTTAGCAAATGATAATATTTTAAGAATCAATTTTTTATAGTCAAACTTTGTTCATTATCATAATTTAAAGTTGATGCAAGAATATAAAAGATTCCTTGGTTCCAAACAAATCGATCGACCTATATCATTATTAAATTTTATCAAAGAGTACGAAAGTTATCATCATTTCCAGAAAAAACTGAGGGTTCGGTAATGTGCTTTTGAATTTTGAACTTTTGATATTGAAGATTGAAAATATCATTATTCAAATCTTTTGTATTCAGATGCTAAATAATTTGCACGTATAAAATGGAAGCTACTAACACTTTCCAACTAAACCATTTACTGCCGAATTAAAATTTCAAACTCTGATCAATTATAGAGTTCAAAGATGCAGATTCAGTTCCAAAAATTCAAATCCACGTTATCATTTGCAATGCTCTAAATTAAAGAATCAATCAATGAATTAAAAAATTTTCAAAATTATATAATTTCAAGCAATGTTAAGCTAGAAATATTACAAACTGAACATTTTTTTATAAGCTGAACACTTCTTTAATAAATTCTTCTAAATATCTTTTAAAATTATTCGAATTTTTCCTGAAATTTTTTTTAAGCCCTGTCGAATAAAAAAATTGTCCTTAAAATCTCCCACATTCATTTTTTACAATTTTGTAAATATTCCTAAATTTTGTTATGTGTTCTCTTGAAAATAATTTTTCGAAATAAAAAATCATTTTTAATTTCCCCAGGAATCCTGAGGAAATGTTTTTTATTCTTTTAAAGCCTTTCACAATTCTTAAAAAGCTTCTTAATTTCCTGATCGAAATCTGCAAAAGAGCTATTTGCACCATAATGTCGGTACGAATAGCCGGATTTTTTGGTAAACGTAGACACTACGATTTAATTTTTTTGAAGTCATTTCAAATTTTTAAATAATTTTGAATTTTTTCAATACTTCTAAAAATCTCTTCAACTTACTCGATTTTTTCTAAGAATGATAGGTGTTCAATTGTTATTTATAAAATAAAATTCAACAATTTGTATTACAATTTGAATTTTTTGAATAGAACAATTAAAAAATTAACGTTCAAAGCTTGTTTTTCTTCATTTTTTATTTGAATATTTGATTTATAATTACTGATTTTAAATGAACTTTCAGATATTTCTAAATATTAAGTAGTTGTTCTTTTTCTTAATTTAAAAAATTCAAATTGAATAGTTTAAAAATTGGACATTTTAGACTGAAATAATATTTTAAATTTAATAAAATTCTTTAATTATGTCATGTGAGAAATAAATGAGACAAGACTGTTTATAGAGCTTCACCAAAGTGCCCGCCAGAGTTCGTATTTTCGTGCTCACCGCGAACAGAACTTTTTTTCAGGTTTTTCTTTTAAATTCGTTGTGATCCGATAGATGGCTATTCATATTTTCAACTGCGCATGTGCCGACAAGCGCGGGCCTATTTGAAATCATTAAACTCTATGAATAATCATACAGGTACACATTAACAAATATTTTTTATTCTCTTTAAGAACGAATTGAATGGAATGACAGAAATACATAACTTCCTAAAAAAATGTAAAATTGACGTAATATTGCGAGTGTATATTATATAATTTTAAATAGTGCCGCGCTTTTTTGGTACATGCGCAGTTGGAAACGACGGACTTTCAAAATAACCTTAAAAACTGTCATATCTGATGTGCACTATTTAATTCGAATTACAGAGTAAAACGTACATCATCAACTTGTAAAATCTTCGAAGTGAGGCAATGCAGAAGTAACAAAAAATTGGTTCTATTGGTACAATTTCAATCCATAATTTGGGTTCATTTCGGAACCATTTATCATTTTGGGTTTCTTTTAGGCAAAAGTGGTTCCTGTTTGTTGCAGCTCCTTTGGAACCAAATATTGGTTCTAATAGGAATCCTAGTTTTTTCCGTGTTTATATTATATTTAAAATCGATTTCTATGAGAAGAATTTTTCATTCTCAAATACACACTAGAAATAGAATTCACAGCTTATTTGGTCAAAAAAAAATTTTAATTAAAACCATTGTAGAGAATATATGTACATATTCTCAGTATCCTTCTCAGATTACTATTGATTGCGTAAAGTAAGTAAATTGCTTTAATTTATAGAAATTATTTTATTAATGCCTACCATCAAACAAAGTAATTTCAGAATTTCTTAAATTGATATTTTAAATTACTTCAGGTGTTTTTAAAGACAATCGAGAACCAGTTAAGGCTCAAAATGATTCCAGATTCTTTGTAAAACCACCTAACGTAATTCAAACTATCAATTTAAGAATGTCCGAGCCTACCTCACATGTCTGAAATTACCCCGTTCGACGGTAGACAGTAAATCCCAGAGATATTTTTTATCTGAAATTGAATCAAAACGTTAGAAACAATTGACAACTACGTATAAAGTTCAGAATCAGCCTCTCGATAAAAATTATCGGACGCCGGATAAATGTAGTTGTCCACTGCTTGAAACGTTTTTATCCAAAATATATCTCTGGGGCTTACCTTGTATAGGTCATAAATGTACTTCCTTCTGGCAGGGTGCCATAAGGTCGCGTTTTGAAATATTAAAATCCTTTCAATCGTAAAGATGTAGTTCCGAAAAGTAACTTGTTTCAGAAAAAAAAGTTTTCAATCAGTAGACATTTTTTGAATGTATTTCAAAAATATCAATAGTCTCTTAATATTCTGAAAACACAATGCATCATAGGAATCAATTTTTAGAAACAGTGTCTTCAAAACAGGATGTAAAAAGGAAAATTATCATTGTGTCTAGAATCTAGATCAATAATTTATAAAGTAGACCAAAAACCGAACTTGAAAGAACGGCAGCAAGCACTATCGTTTGATAATAAGAGAAATGTTTTCCCCTTCCTTTGTTTTCATTCAATTTTTATATTTATTCCCTTCCATAAAAATGAGAAATGTTGAGAAAAGCTGAAGAGTTTCGTCCTAAATCAGAAATTCTTTCGGTTCTCGAGAGAACTTTTCATGAAGTATCAAGACGAGGGTATAAAGCGAATCACGTAACTAGGTAAAAAAACACTCTCTTCTCTCGTCACGTTTTTGTGTTATGAGCATAATCGAACTGCGCAACGTATCGGCAGATGTTGCCGTTTTGTGTGATATCAGGCTTATCGCTTTCTGATTCCTCGGTATGACCATCTGGCGATGATCCTCCCAGCAACTTTGAAGCTATTTGTATACTAAGTGCATAATCTTTCCATATTGACAATATATTTTTATCTTCAGCACTCTTCCTCTGACCACTCTTTAGAAGCGGACTAGGTTTCACCAACCAGCCCGGTAAAAGTTTTCAAGACCGGCCCTAAAAGCGGTACATTTTTGAAAATGTTGAACATGTCGAACCTGAAATTTCTTTAGCTTGAATCAAAGAAACATGCTATTATTTTGTATCTTCAACAACAACAAAATCAGTTTTAGCAAGTTGTCAGAATCTCTCAGGAAAGCGTGATACTGTCAATTTTTGAATTCTTGAACCATCACAAAAAACATTTGTTTGAAAAATAATGAATTCCAGGTTCGACATATTCAACTTTCATCAAAATGTGTTCCTAGGACTTGATAAGAAAAACGTGTTTTTTGGCCATTTTCACAAAACTCTAAATTCAGCAGAATTGTTTTTCAATTTATAACTTTTCATCATTATTCACTAGAAAAAATTGTACATAGCAAAAATTCGCCATAATCTTTAAAGCAATAGGGAACATTTTGAAATTTCCAAAAATTTGAATTTTCAAATTTAAAAAGAGGACAGAAGATATTATCCGATTTAAACATTTTTTGAAATATTCCTTATACGATTTAAAGTTTTTAGGCTATTTTCAATAATTCCAAGCGACTTTAGAGAATTTCAAAGATTCGAAATGATTCTCAAATATTGATGATTTTCGAATCTTTCAGGGTTTTAGGCAGGATTTCAAAAATTTCATGCCGTTTTATAAAAGAATTTCCGTAAATTTCGGAAGATTTGAAATAATTTCATAGGATTTAGACGGTTTTAGAATATTACAAGAATTCCAAGAGGATTTCAAAGATTTCTCAACATTGAAAAGCCTTCTTGAAGAATTTCAAAGGATTTTATAAAATTTCAGAGAAATTCAAGTCCTTCATGGTATTTTTAAAGATTTTAAAGAATGTTACCTATTGTATGATATTTCAATAGATTCCAAGACTTCTAGAATTTGAATGGATTTCAATGAATTTTAATGAGTATAGGGTATTTACAGAAATTCGACATATTCAAAGAATTATAAGATTATAGAATATTCCAGAAATCTAGAATAACCGAAACAATGGAGAATTTCAAGGATTTTCCAAAATCAATGATTTCAGAGAGTTCCAGGGATTCAGGGATTTTTGGGAATTTATAAGTTTTCAGGAAATCGGAGAATCAAAAGTATTCAAAATATGCAAGGAGTGCAGAATATTAAAAAAATTCAGCAATTTCAAAGGTTTCCGGAGAATTCAGAAAATTTCATTTTTGGGAATTCTGGAAACTCAAAGATTTGAGGGAATTCAGAAATTTTCAAGGATTTCAGAGATCCTCAGGATTTCAGTGAATTTAGCATATTCGTTGAATTCAGGGAATTCCAAATATTTATGGAATTCCATACCTTTATTTAATTCAGAGACTTATGAATATTCCATTGAATACAGGGAATTCTATATATTCGTTAAATTCAGGGAATTCTGAATATTCATTAAATTAAGAAAATTCTGAATATTCATTGAATTCGGGGAATTCTAAATATTCATGGAATTTAGGAAATTCTAAGTAGTAAGGAAATGCAGGGAATTCTGAGTATTCAAGGAATTTAGGGATTTCAGGGAATCAAGATAATTTTAGGGATTCCAGAGCACTTAGGAAATTCAAGAAATTACGAGAATTCAAATAGTCTTAGTGAATTCAAAGATTTCCAAAGAATCCAGTGATTTCCAGGAATTTCAGAGATATTCAGCAATTTGATTTTTAAATATCATTTAATTCAGGGACTTCTGAGTAGCGAACGAATTTAGGGAATACTGAATATTTAAGAAATTTTTAATATTGAAGGAATTTTGAATATTCAGAGAATTCTAGATATTCACGGAATTCCAAATATTCTAGGAGATCAGAGAATACTGAATACTCAAGGAAATCCGAATATTTAAGGAATTCATGTATTTCAGAGATTTTCGAGCATCTTGTTTATTCAAGGAATTCCGGAACTTAAAGGAATTGAAGATATTCAAAATATTCAAAAAAATTTATAAAATTCAAATGAATCAAGAATTTCAGGGAAAGAATTTTGAGAAATTTGAAAATTTCAGGGAATTCAGAAATTTTCTAAATCTCTAAGTTTCAATCATTTAGAATATTCAAAGATTTGAGTGTACTTTGAGAAATCAAGGATTTCAGAGATTTCCAGTTTAGTGAATTTTGCATATTAATGGAATTCAGGAAATTCCGAGTATTAAAGAAGTTCTGAATATTCGAGCAGTTCTGAATGATCAAGGAATTCTAAATGTTCACGGAATTCTGAATATTCACGGAATTCCAAATATTCAAGAAATTCAGAGAATCCTTAATATTCAAGGAAATCCTAATATTTAAGAAATTCAAGTAATTAAGTCAGAGATTTGTGAGCATTTAGTTCATTCAAGGAATTCCGAGCATTAAAGGAAGTTCAAGGAGTTCAGGGAATTTTTTAATTTCCAAGGAATTCAGGAAATGTTGAAGATTCACCGAATTAAGTATACTGAATGAATTCAGGATGTTGAAGAATTCAAGCATTTCAGGAAATTAAGAGATTTTTAGGGAATTCTAGAAATTCAGAGAAAATCAGGGATATTAGAGCCTTTTTGGAATTAAAGGAATTCAGGAAATTAAAGGAATTTAAGTTATTGAAGACATTTTAAGAATTCAGTCAATTCAAATAAATCAAGAATTTCACGAAAAGGAATTCAGGAAATTCAAAGCTTTCAGGGAATTCAGAAATTTTCTAAATTTACAAATTCCAAAAATTCAGAATATTCAAGGACTTCAGAGAATTAGAGAATTTCTGAGATTTTCAGAAATTTAGTGAATTCTGCATATTGATGGAATTTAGGGAATTTTGAGTTGTAAAGGAACTATAAATATTCAAGCAATTCTGAATAATAAAGAAAAATGGATTCAAGGAATTCAGAGCTTTCCAGGAATTCAGAAAATGCCGAGATCTTCAAATATTCAGAGATCTTCAAGAATTCGGTGAATTCAAGGAGTTAAGGGAATTTTTAAATATTCAAGGAATTCAGGAAATTGTGAAGATTCGCCGAATTAAGAATACTCAACGAATTCAGGATGTTCAAGAATTCCAGCATTTCAGGAAATTGAGAGATTTTAAAGGGATTCCAGAGCATTCAGGGAATTCGAGAAATTCAGAGGATTCAGAGAAAATGAAAGATTTTAGAGTTTTTCTGGAATTCAAGGAGTTCAGGAAATTGAAGAAATACGTGAATTTTAAGAAATTCAACGAGTTGAGAGAATTCAAAGAGTTCAGCGAATTCAAGAAATTCACGGAATTTCGAAATCTTTGAAAATTCAGTGCATTCAAGGAGTTCGGGAAATTTCTAAATATTCAAGGAATTCAGGAAATTGTGAACATTCACCGAATTAAGAATACTCAACGAATTCAGAATGTTCAAGACTTCAAGCATTTCAGGAAATTGAGAGATTTTTAGGGATTTCATAGCATTCAGGGAATTCCAGAAATCCAGAGGATTCAGAGAAAATCAAGGATTTTACTGTTTTTTGGAATTCAAGGTGTTCAGAAAATTGAAGACATACAGGAATTTTAAGGAATTCAGTGAGTTCAGAGAATTCAAGGAATTCAGGAAATTTCGAGATCTTCGAGAATTCAGAGATCTTCAAGGATTCAGTGAATTCAAGGAGTTCAGGGAATTTCTAAATATTTAAGGAATTCAGGAAATTTGGAATATTCAGGAAAATCCAAATATTCAAGGAATTCAGCATATTGAAAGAATTTAAGGATATCAGGAAATTCGGAAATTTCCGAGCATTTTGGTCATTTTAGGACTTCTAAGAATTACACGAATTTCCGATGTTTAGAACAGTCGGAGAATTCCGAAACTTTAGGGAATTCAAAAAATTTCAGAGAAGGGAATTCATAAAAAAAACTCAAAGATTCAATTAAATCTTGGAATCATTTAGTTAGAACTTAGGCTCTGAAGGAACTCTTTTGAAGGGTTCCTTTTAAATTCGCTGATATCCGACAGATGGCCATCGGCGTGTACCGACGTTTTCAACTGCGCATGTGCCGAAAAAACGCGGGCCTTTTCGAAATCAATGAAAACTATGAATGGTCATACATATAAATGTTAACAAAAGTTTCATATTTTTTTTCAAAACGAAGTAAACTGAATTATAGAAATACCTACCTTGTTGAAAAATATTGATAATAAACTAATATCGCAAGTGTATATTATATAATTCTAAATAGTTCCGCGCTTCTTGTGCATGCGCAGTGGAAAACATCGGATTTTCAACATAACCTAAAAAAACTGACACATTTCATATCCGATATCTTCCTTCCAAGAATGACTAATATCTATGATTTTAGTTTCTTCATTACATTTTTCCCAGTGCAACATTATCTTATTCCAAATATAAAGCAAAATGTGCATCATTAACTTGTGAAATCTTTGATGTGAGCCAAAGCAGAAGTGACAAAAAGGCTCTATTAGTACTATTTGAATCCATAGTTAGGGTTAATTTAGAAACCATCTATCATTTTGGATTCCTTTGCAGCAAGAGGGATCCTTTGCAGCAAGAAGGGTTCCTTTTTGTTGCAGCTCCTTTGGAACCAAAAATTGGTTCTTATAGTAACCCCAGTTTTTCATGTGAAGGACTTCAAAGAGTTCAGGGAAGTCCTCTCAGCAATAAACAAGAATTGAACAAACAAGTTTTACAACACAGGTAGACAATTTTGTGGGCCAGACTAGTAGGGTGTATTTTCATTCCTTGATTGTAAAAGATGAGGACCATTGTCGAAATGGACATCATTGCAGGGTCAAAGATCCTTTTATATTCTGCGAACATGTCTGTTGAAAAACCGGTCGTGTTCACATCAGGAAACGTGGGTGATTGCTTAGGTGTGGGTCAGTTGGGATCGACTGTACTTAACTGTGTAGTGCCCATCGTAGGAGTGCTTTATAAGAAAGAGCGCCCTATACATATAAGTCTCGAAACTACTTTGACTCGACCATCGTTAACAATGAATTCAGAGACGACGTGACATAATCCGCGCAGGCGGATAAGGTACAGTTACATTATCCTTATCCGGTGGATCCGATCCTAGTTCTGGAATCAAGATCCAACGCGAGAGCACTCTGATCGAGGTTTTTTTCAATATCCGCGAAATGCAATGCGATATCCAATACGAGCTCCGCACACGTGATACCGAATGTTAAATGTGAATGATGGTAATTCATTTTTCCTCTGGTCCACATTCGTGTCCTGATTCATTTTATTTCCGGATTCAAAAGTGACGCCTCTGTCAGTTTCAACTAACATTTTATTTCACTCGAATGTCATAAATAAATTCCCAGTCCTTTTCCGGATTGCCTAAATGTTTTATATTCTATTTTTTTCACATTCTTCAAAAAAAAAATTTCGACTTAAAATTTAACTATCCCATGTTTGTTTGAACATTTATCATCTTCAGTTGAAAATTCAACTATTTTGTTGAAAATTCATGTATTTAATTGAAAATTGATATTTTTTGGTGAAAAAAAAAATAATGATAGATCTTTTTTAATCTTTGTACCTTTTTTTAATAATCTTTTTGGCTTAAAATCAATTTTTTTTTTAATTGAAAATAACTAAAACATGTTTGTTTGAACATTAATCTTCTTCAGATCAAAATTCAACGATTCGTTTGAAAATTTCTGTATTTTGTTGAAACATTATCCCTTGTGGTAGAATATCAATCTTTTTGGTAACTAATTAACCTTTTTGGTTGAATATGAATATTCAACTATTGGGTTGCAAATTCCATTAAAAATTCAAATATTTGGTTGAAAATTGATGTAATTTCTTGACATTATTATTATTATTTTTTTTTTTTACAAAAATTATTTTTTGTATTGAACATTAAGTTTTCTTTTGTTGAAAATCAGTGTTTTCATTGAAAATTAAATTTTTATCTAAATTTTTCTGTCTGATTTGTTGTATAGGAATTCAAGCTTTTTGATATGAAATTATACTATTTTGTTGAAATTTTCTTTCATTTGCTTGGAAACTTGTTTCTCTATCTAAAAATTGAATCTATTCTATTTTTTTTCTAATTGATCTTTTTTAGTTCAAAATTCATCTATTTTATTGAAAATTTTCCTTTTTGGTAGAAAATGAACCTTTTTAGTTGAGAATTTCATTAAAATTTGGAATATTTGGTTGAAAATTTATATACATTGTAAAAAATTATTCCTTTCTGGTAGAAAATTAGTTTTTATTAATTGAAAATCAATTTTCTGAACCAAAAATTTTATTCATCCGTCTTTCAGCGACATTTTTTTTGTTGATAGACATTCAGCCCTTCTGGTTGAAAATTTATCTCTTTCGTTAAAAATTTAACTGTTTCGTTGAAAATTTATTTTATGTGGTTAAAAACTTATGTCCCTAACTCAATAAAAGACTATTCTATTTTTTGTTTAAAATTTATACTTTTCACTTGAAGATTCATCTATTTCGTTGAAAATTTATCTTCTTTTGCTAACAATATATCCTTTTCGGTTGAAAATTACAATTAGGAATTGAAACCTTTGGTTTAAAACTCATGAATTTTAATCTAATTTATTCTCTTTCATTATAAAATTAATCTCTTTTGTCGAAATGTCATTTCTTTGGTTGAAAATAATTTTCTGTTATTGAAAATTATTTTTTTAAATACAAATTCGAGAGTTTTTTCGTAACAGACATTTAATTTTTTTGTTGAAAATTTATCTTTTTGGTTGAAAATTTAACTATTTCGTTAACATTTTTCTTAATTATTTTTTTTTACTTTAAATTTGACTATTCCATGTTTGATTGAACATTTATCTTCTTCAGTTGAAAATTCAACTATTTTATTGGACATTCATGTATTTTATTGAAAATTCATCTTTTTTCGTAAGACAATAATCTTCTTGGTTAAAAATTAGTTTTTTATTGAAAATAACTATAGTGTGTTTGTTTGATCATTGATCTTCTTCAGTTGAAAATTCAACTATTTGTTTGAAAATTTTTATATTTTGTTGAAATTTTGTCTTTTGTGATAGAATAATAATCTTCCTAGTGACTAATTAACCTTTTTGGTTGAAAATTTAACTATGAGGTTAAATATTCCATTCAAAATCAAAATATTTAGAAACTTGTTCCTCTAACTAAAAATTAAACTAATTTATTCTTTTAATTCTTCTTTTTTAGGTCAACATTCATCTATTTTATTAAAAAAAAATGTTTGTATAAAATGAACCTTATTAGTTGAAAATTTCATTGAAATTTAGAATATTTGGTTAAATATGCACATATTTTGTTAAATATTATTCTTTTTCTGTGGAAAATTAGATTTTTTGAAATGAAAATCAATGTTTTGAACTAAAAATTCAACTCGTCTTTTCTTTATCGACATTTTTTGTTGTTGATAGACATTCAATGCTCTTAGTTGAAAATTCATCTGATTCGTTGAAAATTCTATTTCGTTAAAGAATGGTTCTATTTGGTTAGAAACTTGTGTCTCTAACTTAATAATAAACTATTTTTCTTTTGGTTCGAAATTTCCATTTTTTAGTAGAAAATCCATCTATTTTTTTGAAAATTTGACTTTTTTGCTAGCAGTATATCCTGTTTATTTAGAAATTACATTTAAAATTGAAATATTCGGTTTAATATTCATGTAATTCAATCCAAGCTATTCTTTTTCATCATAAAATTAATCTTTTTGGTTGAAGTGTGATTTCTTTTGTTAAAAATTATTTTTTTCAATTGAAAATTGATTTTCTAACAAAAATTCGAAATTTTTTTCTTAAAGATATTTGATTTTTTTGGTTGGAAATTTAACTAGTTAATTAACATTTTTTTTATTTTATTTTTTTTTTCCTTTAAAATTTAACTGTTGCATGTTTCATTAAAAATGTATCTTCTTCAGTTGAAAATTCAACTATTTTCTTGGAAACCCATGTCTTTCATTGAAAATTCATCTTTTTTGGTAAGAAAATAATCTTTTTGGTTGAAAATTAATTTTTTTTATTGAAAATAACTATATTGTGTTTGTTTGAGCATTCATCTTCTCCAGTTGAAAATTCAACTATTTCTTTGAAAATTTCTATATCTTGTGGGAACTTTGTCTTTTTTGGTAAAATATTAATCTTCTTGGTGACCAATTGACCTTTTTGGTTGAAAATTCAACTATTATGTTGAAAATTCATGAAATATCTTCGAAAGTATTTTTTTGTAGGAAATCTGTTTTTTTTATTGAAAATTAATTTTTCTTTGGTTAGAAATTAGTGTTTTTATTGAAAAGTAAATTGTCAACAAAATTTTTTCGTTGAATATTTTTTATAGGCCATTTTTCTTCGACATTTTTTTTTATTGATAGACATTTAATCCTTCTGGTTGAAAATTGATCTATTTCGTTGAAAATTTATCTGTTTCATTGAAAATTTATTTTATTTGGTTGAAAACTTATGTCTCTAACTTAATAAAAGACTATTCTATTTTTTGTTGAAAATTCCTATTTTTGACTTGCAAATTCATCTATTTGTTTGAAATGTTTTTTTTTCTGCTACCAATAGATCCTCTTTGGTCTTTGGTTGAAAATAATTTTTTCATTGGAAATTAGTTTTTTAAATAAAAATTCCAAAGTTTTTTTTAACAGACATTCAATTTTTTTGGTTGAACATTCATCTTCTTAGGTGGAAAATTCAACTATTTTGTTGGGAATGCATGTATTTTATTGAAAATTCATCTTTTTTGGTAAGAAAATAACATTAATTTTCTTCAGTTGAACATTCAACTATTTGTTTCAAAATTTCTATATTTCGCGGAAACTTCATCTTTTGCGGTAGAATATTAATCTTCTTGGTGACTAATTAAACTTTTTGGTTGAAAATTTGACTATTAGGTTGAAAATTCCATCAAAAATTAATTATTCTTTTGAAAATTCAGGTAATTCGTTGAAAATTATTTCCTTCGTTAGAAAATTAGTTTTTTATTGGAAATTTACTTTTCGTTCGTTGAAAATGAGTGTTTTTATTGAAAATTAAATTTTTAACTGGAAATTTACCTAAATTTCTTTGTCGGATTTTTTTTTATAGATATTCAAGCTTTTTGGCAGGAAATTCACCTATTTCATTGGAAATTTATTTTATTTGCCTAGAAACTTATTCCTCTGAATAAACATTGAACTATTTTTTGTTCGTTTGTGGGAATTGATCTTCTTTAGTTCAAAATTCATCTATTTTGTTAGAAATTTGTCTTTTTTGGTAGAAAATGAAACTTTCTAGTTGAAAATTTCATTTAATTTTACAATATTTGGTTCAAAATTCATATAGTTTAATAACAATTATTCTTCTTTGGTAGAAAATTAGTTTTTTGATTGAAAGTCCATTTTTTCAAATTTTCTACATTTTTCAACTATTCCAGTTAAAAATTTAACTATTCCGTTAAAAAATCTTTTTTTTTTTTGTTACAAATTACTTTTTTCAAACAGAAAATTCAACTGTTCCATTTTTGGTCAATACTACAGGCCGACAAAATTTGTACCTAAAATCCGGACTATGTGAACCCGAAGGATTTTGGTATCCTAGAAACGAATCCATTCTCTACATTTTCCCTATGCTACTGGTATGAAATTCAACTATTCCAGTTGAAGATTCATCATTTTAGTTAAAAATTCATCACATTAGTTGAAGACTGAACTTTTGGATTAAAAATCCGTTTTTTTGTTGCTGAAAATTAATTTGATTAACTTAACGTTCAACTATTCTATTTTTTGTTGAAAATTCTGCTCTATTTTTTTGTGAAATTCAACTATTGGCTGAAAATGTATCATTTTCTGTTGCAAATTCAACAATTTGATTGCAAATGCATATATTGTGTTGAAAATTTGTATTATTTGTAAAAAATTAATCTTCATGGTTAAATATTAATTTTTTTTTATTGAAAATTAAACCATTTTAGTTAATGATTCATTATTTCAGTTAAAATGTATTTGTTTGGTTTGAAATTCAATTATTACAGTTGAAGATTCATCATTTTATTTGAAAATTGATGACTTTGGTTGAAAATTCAACTATTTAGTTGAAAATCCGTTCTTTTTTCGTTCAAAATTAATTTCCATAGACAGCAGGCAAGGAACCAGAAACTTTTTCATTAATTTTTTTTTTTTAATTGAAATCAATTGAAAAACTCCTCATGGTATTTTAAACATAGGAAATTCAAAAGAGAAAGAGAAAAAAATTAAAATTCTAAAGGAT
>CAKNXH010000125.1:123573-145058 GCA_932178445.1 Andricus quercusramuli
TATTTGATAAGGGATTTTACAGTATTTCAGAAAATTTTCAAATATATTAAGATGAAAAGCATAATTCTAGAAACATAAATGTAATAGTCTTTTTTTTAGAAGAATTATTTTAGTAAACAATGATCAGAACGCATTCTGAAATAAGTCAGATTTTCCAAATTCACTTTTTGAATCTTCAACTAAATTGAATGGATGAAGTGTTTTAACGTTGTTTAAGTAACCATGTGCGGTCGTTGGAGAATTCAAAAGAAAGGGAATCGAAACTCTTTAGAAACTCTTCGAAGTCTCTTCAAGCACTACAATAATTTTAAAATTCGTTAAAGCCATTCCAGCTACCTCAGAGACTTGAAAATTCTCTGAAATTAGGAAATATCTTAATATATCTGGAAATTTTCTGAAATACTGTAAAATCCCTTATCAAATATCGCCAACGGCGATACCGCGCTGAAAATACCAGTTCTCTTAAGATCACTGAAGTTATGCAGTGTTGGGTGCGGCTAGTACTTGGATGGGTGACTGTTCGGGAATACTGCATGCTGTTGGCCCATCGTGGGTGTGGTGAGCTCACACTAGTAGTACTAATAATAAAGAATCTACCTGGAAATACTACCCGAAGCGGGTAGTGTCACGCCTACCCCGAAAGGGAAATGGCTTAATGGTATACAAAAAATATATCATAAAATGGCGTGAAAATTTCATGAAATCCTATATTTTTTGAAATCTGGAATTCAAAACGCCCCAAAATTTATTTAAAGTATCTAGAAATTCTCGGAAATCATTGAATTCAATTGAAAAACTTCTTATAATATTTTGAACAAAGAAGATCGCAAGAAGAAAAAGAAAAAAATATACTTTTAAAGTATTTATAAATCTAATTATTTGTGAAACTGTTTCATAATTGGGACATGTTTTATGGTAGGTACTTTTACCTTAAAAACGACTTTAGCTTTCACAGTGTATTTCTGTTTATGACACCATTGTAAAAAAACCTAGGCATCTTCAGTTATCCAACATTTATCGAGGAAATGACACTTGTCAGTTCTGAAGAACTCTTCCTTGGAACTAATAGTTTTCTTTTCATCTCAGAGTCACAAATTCCATTCCTAAACGATATTCGACCTCTGAAGTCGATTCAAAGATCCATTTCAACCCCAGGACTGGAAGCATTAGTTGGCAAAGGATTACAAAGACGTTCTGCAAGGGGAGGACTTGTCTCAGGTTTGGAAATATCGCAACATGGATCTGACGTTGAGAGGGCATCTGGAATCACAAGAAAACTCCAGGAGCTCGTTATACTTGGCTTGAGATAAGAATGAAGGACTTCAGTAGCAGAATATGAAATGCATGTTGCGACCCCAATGAAATTTTTCGATTAGATCAAAATTCAGAAAGTTTCATCAATTTAAACATTATGCAATTCTTACAAGAGATGCATGAGTTACAACTTTAATTAAGTGTAGATGTCAACAAGAATTACAAATAATCATGATAAAATTTCATTTCATTTTGTGTATATAATTTTATTTTCAAAATAGTTGAAATTGTTATGATATGTTTCTCATAATTCAAAAGTTTAGTGAGTTAAGTTTCCAGGCCTTCTAATTTTGATGGCGGATTAAAAAAAAAAACTTTCAAAATTGTACACTTAGGAATACCAACCTTCTAATTCTTTCAAAAACATAACAGTTACGTCAAAAACCCTGAGATCTGTAATTTGGGAAGAAAATATATTGCTTTTTCAACAAAAGAAATGAATTTTCAACCAGAAAATATTTCTTACCAAAAGGAATGAATTTTCAATAAGAAAGTAGATTGTTCGCCCGAAAAGGTGAATTTTCAAGCAAATAGTTGAATTAAAGAATATATTTTTCCCAATGTGTTGAACTTTGAACCAAACCAGACGAATTTTCAACAGCAGATTTAAATTTTCAACCAATTTGTTGAATTTTCAACCTACCGAGATGAATTTTCAACCTACAAGAATAAATTTTCAACCAAATGGTCGGTTCTTATACAAAAGAAATTAAGCTCCAACTAAAAATCAAATTGCTGCATTTTCAAGCCAAAAGTAAAAACTTTTCAGAATCTAGTTAAATTTTCAACAAAAAAGTTATTCTGCAACCAAAAAGAGGAATTCCAAACAAATAATATAATAGTTTATATTTTAACCAAAGAAGATTTCAAATCTAAATTAAAAACAACTGAAATCAACAAAAAAATGTTCAACAAACTAGTTAAGATTCTTGAGGAAAGAGATGAACCAAAAATTTTTCCGTTCTTAATCGGAAACAGTTATTAAATCAAAGGAAAAACGATCAATTTTTAACAAAAAAGTTCAGTTCTCAAGCTGAATATGTCGAATGATTCAGAAAGCCAAAAAGATTAATTTTCAACCAAATAGTTAAATTTTCGAACTGAAGGGTCGAATTTTTAACGAAATAGTTTAATTTTAAAGCCCAAAAGGCGATTTTTTTCAAAAGACAGTTGAATTTTTAACGAAAGAGTTCATTTTAAACCATAGAAAAGTTGGATTTTCAACTTAGTAAGATTTTCCAGCCAAAAAAAAATCATCCAAAATGTTGAATCCTCAAGCAAAAAAGACAAATTTTCAATAATTTTCAATTTTAATTTGATTACTTACAAAATTTTATTTTTTTAACACAGTTCTAACAAAAAAAGTGAATTTAAATCTAAATTCTTGAATTCTGCAGGCAAAGAAACGAATTTTTTACGAAACATTTGACTTGTCAACCCAAAAATATGAATTTTCTCCGAAAAGATTTGAAATTTCAAATGAAATAATACGATAAGACGATTTTACAAGAAAATGTATATTTTTGGGTTGAGAGATCAACAGTTTCGTAGAAAATGAAACAGTTTTATTTCAATTTGAAAAAAATTATTTCGAAACAGAAAAAAAAACAAATTTTAATGAAAATAGTTGAATTCCCAACGAATGAAATTATTTTTTGACTAAAATTATAAATCTTCAATCAATAACAGTTGAATTCAACAAAAAATACTAATTTTGAACGAAATAATTGAATCCTCAGCCACAACAGATCAGTTTTTCACGAGATAGTTGAATTTTTTACCTGAAAAAAGATTACATTTCTACGATGAGGAATTAATTTTCAAACCAGAAAGACATATTTTCAACAGAAGAGTTGAATTTTAAACCAAGAATAATGAATTAATTATGAAATATTGATATTTCATCACAAAAGTCGAATTTTTAGCAAAATACATGCATTTCCAACCAATTAATTGAATTTTCGTCTAAAGAGATACATTTTCAACGTTAAATTAAAAATCGAAAATTCCTTGATATTTTCGGATTTTCCCAGACATTCAGGAATTTCCTGACCAATAGTAAACCTTGAAATTGTGTAAGATTACATCAGATTACATCAGATTACATTGGATTTTAAAAGATTACAAAAGTTTACAAAAGATTGAATGTAAAATCATCCCAGATTATTAGGCTTAACACGAGATTACTCACAATTACACTAGATTACATGGAATCACATAGAAGAGTGTACACTGTATTACAACAGTGGTGAACCCTACGATACAGTTATGAGAAGTATTGTTCAAATTATTATTTTTGGCAAGTTTTAAACTTTTTTCACAAAACAGATTTTTTTCTATCAGAAATGACTGATGATAAGATATCAATCTTTAAAGTAATGAAAAACTTTCTCTTCCAGTGACCTCATTTTTAGCACATCACTACTGTGAACGCATTTAACTTTTAGGTATGGACATGATTTTACTTTTGCACTAACATGAACCTGAGGTCTTACAGACCGCTGTATATATTTGTGTCTAATTAAATAAGCAGATATGCTTTTGTTATTTAACTGATACAATCTTATGAAGGGACATTGAAGTCAGTAAGGAATTAACAAATTTTACTCAATTTTATTATTATCAATAATTTTTTACACTAGTGCAAGTATCCATATTAAGGTCAAGTTGGTTTGTGTCTTGTTATACGCGGCTCGCATAGAGCGAGACTTTTTTATTGGTAGATTTAAAACACTCTCGCAGACGGCGTTTATTCATTCAGTAGGCAACCATCTTAAAATTATAATAATCAGTAATTAGACTTGCGAGTAAAAGAGAGAAATAGGTACTCCTTGAAGTGACGTCAGCACTGACGTCAGCAAGGCGGCAGGACGAGTAGAGGCGAGAGTCACGAGTAGAGCGCCCTCGAAACTCGACGCGCGCATCTCCCTCCAACGATTTTCTACCCTCACCGCTCGACTCTTACGCAACGCCCACTCAGCGTCCCCCTTAAAAGAGCGCGCACGGGCCCAGAACGGCAGAAGAGTTTGGGAGCTGGTATACAGAGCCCTCACACTAAGCCCTACAGCTGGAAACCAGCCGTAGGTACCCACAGCTGGTAGCCAGCCATAGGTTTTCACGAGCAAGCCATTGCCGTGACCAACCAAGCAATTACGAAATCTACAAATATCTCTCTCTCGACCACCAAAATCCTTCAGCCGGAAGTCAGCCAGAGGCAAATTGAAGTCGCATCACCCTCCTGTGAGGACGAGCCTAGTATTCTACAATTAAGAACTCCGACTTTCTCTGTAGAATCATAGTAAAATAAAAATCAAAGAAAACATAATTTTTTTCTAGTTACTTCAATTCCACCCCCCTCCCCCCTCTTCCTCCGCTAGCCGGCTAGCTGGCATACCAGCCCGCCCGTTTCCGCTGAAACAGCTGGCATACCAGCCATTACAGCCGACACACTGACTAACTTCATCCCTTTCCCACTTACTTACGAATTGAATCTACGTTAATCAAATTCTTTTCAGGAAAAGATTGAAATCAAAGAACACCCGCTCAACTCTCTATCTCTCTCTATCCTAGGTGATAGATACGTCAATCCGCCTTTCCACCTCCCTCGACATTTATCCTCTCACTCCCTTCTCTGGTACTCTCCAGATCACTCTTCCATCCGCTATCTCTTTCTATCCTATGAGATAAATACGTCACAACCTAATCTCACCTTCCTCGAAAGCTATCAACCATACATCCCTCCTTTACAAAAATGGAAACATTGTCTTTTACTCCCTCCTATGGTTCCCCTACTTCTCCTGTCTCTTATTGTCTATTAAGATAATTCCTTCTCACTTGCTCTTAGTAGAAAAGAAAATCCATTAGTACCGACGAATATTCTTCTTACTACTCCCAACTAATCCCACAGAAATATGGAATGGTGACGCTACCATGAACGTGCGGTATGGATGACCTCCTATGAGCTTCAATTGATATTACTCACCAGTTACACGCAGGGCCATAAGTTGTCCACTTACCTCGGCTAAACTGAAACTTCTAATCACAGCAATCTCAAGGAAGGCCAGGGGGAGGGACCCACATTCGAGAACCATGGTGCGGTCTGTGAGACCGCACGACCACACATGAAGTTTAGAAGGAAAAATACTTTTTTAATGCAGATTCAAAAGAATCCATTTTATCATGTATAATTTCTGCGAAATGAGCAAGAAAAAGATTCACAATTGAACAATAAACTTCAAAACAACCTCACTTTCCGGCTCATTAGAGACAAGAATAACGCAATGAAAAAAGAGGGAGAAAGACGGAAAAAGTCAACCATAAACCAACCTCTCGCTTTTTCCTTTCTCCGTCCTTTTTACACTACGAGGGGACAAACATGTTTCGATGCCAATTTAGACCTCCTCATCAGGGATTATTTATAGGGAATAACTAGAGGTATGAAAAAAATTAATATACCTGGGAAGGAAATATTTCAATCAGTATTAATTGAAAATTCATCAAGTTTAATGCAATCAAATATTGAGAAATTGATTGTTTAATAAAAAAAATTCTTTCTTTTATCTAGTCAAAGAAAATTACTTTAACCAATTCATTAGTCTATCCCGAACTTTTATATCTTGAGAGGTCCCATTTTGAATGAATAGCCTAGTTACCTTCTCTTCATAAAGAACATCTCCATTTCATTGATGTCAAAAAAAATTTTATGAAATAATCCATGAATCTTGCATTTGATCAAAAAGTCTTGTTGTAAAATTATTGATCCTAATTTTTCACTAATGAAGTAAAATTGTTTGATATTTTTTACAGGTCCTTACATCACATCAATCCCATTACCGCAATTTCTGTCTATTTCAATAAAATCCATTTTCCTCGCAAGAAACAATCAGTTTAACAAATTCTTAAAGAATATAATCCTCTCTTATTTTTTAGAAAAAGGTTAGCTCCCTGTATTTGTTTCATTTTGAAGAAATCATAAGTTTACGTAATTTGTTTTCGTCCTTTGCACAATTGGGAAAACACTATTTAAAAATTAAATTATATTATATAATTAGATGTCATCCTGGCACTTATCAACAAATTTGCTACTTTCGTTAGCGATAACTAAAGATTATCTGAGCGAAATTGCATATACAAAAATATGTGCATAAACTTATTATGTAACTGTTGATTTTTTCCAATTTTTGTAAAATAAAAGTGAAATTTAAGTTTGCAAAGTAACTTTTCAATAATAATTATAATAATTTTGTTCCCCGTGTTTTGCAACATTGACATTGTGATTGAAATAATTGTTATCATTTTCAAATTCTGTTTTCCCAAGTGTTCAAAGGACAAAAACAAATTATGAAACTTTGGATTTCTTCAAAAGGAAACCAATACAGGGAGTGGACGTTTTTCTAAAAAATAATACAGGATTATATTCTTTAAAAATACTTGTTGAAATATTTTCTTTATAGGTATATTAATTATATTCTCATTCTAATGAGAATGTATTAGTTTTATGTAAAATTTGACTTTGTCGGTTTTCATCGAATCTCCATGTTTTGAATCCTCCTGAGTCAGAAAAAACGATTTTTACGGAGGTGTCTGTATGTCTGTCTGTCCGTCTGTCTGTCTGTCTGTAGTATCGTGTAGGCACGATAACTTTCGGCAGATTGATCAGATTGGATTGTGCTTTCGCCCACTTTTGTATGGCCTACGAAGAAAAAACGAGTTTGTTAACCAGCTATTTTGGATAAAAATTCCAAAAGTGAGCTCATTTTAAAAATTGTTGAGACCACTTTTTTTTTAAAGATTTGAAAATTCTATGTACGGTTATTGGTAGTACGCAAAAAGGCGAACAAAATATCCTCATGACCTTTCCTGGTGAAAAAAAAATTACCGGAGTTATAGCATTTTCAAAATTCCAAAAAACAAACGAAAATGAACATTTTAAGCCGACAAACGCACGATATGAAAAAAGTCAAGAAGAGAAAAACGTTGATTTTTGAACACCCTACAATATTTTTATCACAACTTTTTGAATTTTTGAAAAATCAAACATTCAAATTTTGATCAGACAAACAAAATAATGCAAAATCAAAAAGTCCATTTTGCTGTCAAACTATGCAAGATACGAAAAAATATTATTCGAGGAAACTTGTGCACCTAAAAAAGATCTACAAATTTTTTTTTCCTTATTTTGTATAGTTTTTCCGAAAAATCGTATTTTTAATAGTATTTTTCACGTACAAAACGAAAAATATGTAACTTATCAAAAAATAGTATGAACTGAATGTGTTCACCTTTTTCACATGAACAATTTAGCTTTTGAAAATTTTTACCGTATTTTGTATAATTTCGCCGAAAAATGGAATGTTTTATTTTTAATAGCATTTTTCACGATTAAGAGGAAACACATGTAGCTTATCAAAAAATGGTATTGACAAAATAGATTCATCTTTCCAATTTGAACAATTTTGTTCTTGCAAATTTTTTTACATCTTGTATAGTTTTGCCGGAAAATGGAATTTTTCATTTTTAATATAATTTGTTACGATTAAAACGTTAAAATATGTAACTTGTCAAAAAATAATATCGTAATTTTTGTTTGGTAACATTTTTTCGTATCTTGTATAGTTTGGCCGAAAAATGGAAATTTTTATTTTTATTAGCACTTTTTACAAATAAAACGAAAAAGATGTACCCGATAAGAAGAGGAGAATAGGAAAAAAATTAATATTTTCAAATATAAACAAAAGAGTGAGCATCATTCAATTTTTTTGAATGTGGCAATTTTAAATCTCAAGAAGTGCCCATCGAAAGAATAGGTTTATGTCTGAAACCAATTCTTTTCTATTTCCTAAAAGATTGCCAATTGTGTTGTGTTCCATGCAGGCGAACAAATTTTCCATTTTTTAAATTCCTCTTATTGCGATCAGTAGACATTCCTCTCATGATTATTTTTAATTCCATACTTACATGCTGTACTTTTGATTAATTTAAATCTTCCTAATTCGTCCATAAAATGTGTGCGCTTACATGGTTCCTATTCCTCCGTGTGCAACATGTGTTTGGAAATTTAAACTTTTGTTGTCATGGTTATTTTTAATTCCATTCTGACATGCTAAATTTTCGGTTATTTTAATTCCTTCTAATCTGTCCACAAAATATCTGCACTTACATACTTTCAATTCGTTTTTGTGAATTCAAGTTTAAAAATTTCATTTTTTTTTGTCTACCGTAACGGTGGAGTGACTTTAATATTAATATTTTATATTGTCTTAACTTTTCATCCTTTACCTATAGCGTTTTCTGCTTACCACTTTTTTCTGTATTGGACTTTGAGTTTATGGTTTAGGTTAAAGTTTTGCAAGTTGGCCACCGAACATCTCTTCTCCTCATCTAAACCCTAAACGCGATTTCAGATGTTTAGCAGTCAAGTTGCAAAAATTTAACCCAAATAAAAAATTCAAAGTAAAAAAAAAATGGTGGGTTTTTCCCTTTTCCTTCCCTTTTTTTCATTCTGTTATTCTTGTCTCTATTCATGATAAAATGGGTTTCTTGTCAATCTTAATTGGAATTTTTTTTTAATGGAGACAATAAACTCGTGGTTCTTCTCAATCTGCAGGGTTTGCTTATGAATAATTCAAGATTTCTTCTAATTGAGTTCACATATTTCCTTGAAAGAAGTCTTTCTATTTAAATTTTTGTAAGAAGAAAGTTATGAATTTTCACAATTTTTAGAAATGCATTGAATTATTTTGGATTTTTTTTCTCCAAACTAGAAAATTTAATAATCTGAATGGATTGGTTTCAGAATCACCCACAGAAGAAAATACTCAAAATTTCAACAAAAAATAGCTCATTACATCGAAAAAGCGATATTCTAATATTAAGAGTGACATATTCTGACAGGAATATTCTTAGTAATATTCTTAATGAAGTAAGCGAAATTCGTACTTTAAGAGTATCGTCTAACCAACGGGAGAAAGAAGAAATGCGCAAAGGAAAATGCGACTTGCTCTGTTCAATCATTTCTTTTAATGTTCCGTGCCACGTGCTTTTCAATCAGTTTCCATTTTCGATTGTTTTACCCACGAAGTAGTATAAGGAGGCCAAACTCCATACTTTCAAATGTGTAATAAGTGAGAAGCTCGAAGAAATGCAACCAATTCTAAGGATATTATATTGACGTCACATTTCAACAAAGAAGTAAGATAGTATGAGGTTAAATACCGGCGTGCAATTTCTCATTTATTCATGTTTTTTGGGGTTATTTAGTTAAATGTTTTTTTGTTGTTGTCATTTTGAGCATTGAGTGTTTTGCTTTGAAGAAAAGTGTTAACTATAACATACAAATAATTAGGGTTTATTCACAAAATACGTGGTACGTTCAGGGGTGGGTGGCGGTCTATCAAAGTATCATTCTCCATGTTAAGAACAATGGAAAAAGTATCACCAGAATATATATTCTTAAGGTAAGAGGACCTCCATTGTACATTAAGAATATTTTCTTGGCGCCTATTTAAGTTGCAAATATCACTGTGTTACAAAAAACACAAATTTGGAGACAGTTTCACGGAGACCTAGCACAAGTTGTAGATCTAGTAAAACTAAGAAAAAATGTATAGGAGAAATTTCCCATACACCCCCAAAATCTAATTTTTTGGCCAAAAAATCGCTTTTGGCCAAACTCTTTTTCATACTGTGTATTTCTCATTTTGTTTAAATAAGAACTGACGAGACTGTAGTTGAAAGTATTTGCGATTTTTCGATTTTTTCCTCCTTTGTCCAACTTTGACGATATATTTTCGATATTATTCGGTTTTGAAGATTTTTTTAACACAATATTTTGAAAGTAAATTCAATTCTGCGTCAAATGAGCTATTTCTGAATAAGATTTGAAGAGAATTGACGGATTTGTGTGAGTTTTAAGATTTTAAGAACTTTTTGCTAAATTTGCATGTACGTAGCGGACGTGAAATGTACATCAGGGTGCGTCGCGTCTATACTTGTTCTAGCACAGTACAATGCAGTACAGTACAAAACAGTACAATATATTGAATTATTCAATACCCAAAACAAATTTTCCATTTTCTTCTTTTTGTGATCACGGTGTCCCTAGTCCTCTTTGTATCTTCACTAACAAGAGAAGGATATTTCTCGAGACTTACTCGCGCACTATCCATCAATAAAGAGTCGCCATTCATTTGATACGTGAACGTAGTCCAAGAGGTCGAATAGTTCAGATACATCTGAAACATAAACAAGCTTATGATTCTCTTCATGAACTTTGAAAATTTCTTTGTAAGAAATTCGATCGTCTATCCGAGGCAGCGTGATCTTAAAGTCATCTTTCACCAAATTCCATTGCTTGAATCCAGAAGCCAGCACCTCATACTGTCTTCTTGATAGACCTAAATCACGTGGAAGATCCTCAAAGTACACATTTGATATTGCATGTCTTTCACTTGAACTTGATGTACACGGAAGATATTCTTCATCATCAGCTTTATGGTCATCAGCTTGATCATGATCATCGAGTTCGACATTCTTCAATTCTTGAACTGCAGTTGAGTCAACCATATCGTTTAGGACTTCGGGTTTCGTTACAGTCACAACATTAGCATACTTTATGCGTTTTCGTGTTTTCTAATGATGACCGTATACTTCTGTTGGACAAAAATAGCAGTCGTTCGGCTTATGGTAAGGCTGATGATGACATATCATCGGAGAAGATAAAGAAATTCGAACTTTATGGCAACTTTTCGATTTCCATTTCTTGAAATTCGATGAACAGTCGAGACACGCGAATTCTGGTTCATACCAACGATCAGAGGTAGTATATTGAAGTTTAAAAAAATCGTTGTAGCCATCAATCACAGCTTTATTATTTTTTAACTTCAAACGATGCTGCTGATCCACAAACAAACCACATATAAAACACAACTTATTGCGATTATCACACATATTTTTCTTACAAATTAAACGTAAGCACTGAAACTTTGAATGATGGAGCGTCTTGAGAAATATCCTTTTTTTGTTATTGAAGATACAATGAGGACTAGGGACACCGTGATCACAAAAAGAAAAGAATGGAAAATTAGTTTTGGGTATTGAATAATTCAGTATATTGTACTGTTTTGTATACTGTACTGCACTGTACTGTGCTAGAACGAGTATAGACAAAACCAATAGAAATTACATGGTTTTGATGACGGTTGATATCATTTTCATCCCTCGCGACGCACCCTGATGTGAATTCCATGTCCGCTACGTACATTAAAATTAAGCAAAAAGTTCTTAAAAACTTAAAACTCACACAACTCCGTCAATTCTCTTCGAATTTGATTCAAAAATAGCTCATCCGACGCAGAATTGAATTTTCTTTCAAAACATTGTGTTAAAAAAATCTTCAAAACCGAATAATATCGTAAATATATCGTCAAAGTTGGACAAAGGGGGAAAAATCGAAAAATCGCAAATACTTTCAACTACAGTCTCGTCAGTTTTTATTTAAACAAAATAAGAAACACACAGTCTGAAAGGCCTGTTTTCCTCTTGAAAACGAAAAAAAAGTTCAAATCGGACAAAAATTAGGGAAGTTATGAGTGATTTTTCTCATAAAACTCCCAAAAACGATTTTTTGGCTCTACAACTTGTGCTAGGTATCCATAAAAGTGCAAAATCACTGTCACACAGTGTATTCTTAAACTTAGTGGGAAATTATTAAAATTAGAATCTCGTTTTTTCGGTGTATACTTGGTTTAAGATAAGAATGAAGGGACTGCTGCAGAGTGTAAAATGTAAAAAGGAAGATGTAAAATGTAAAAGGTGAACTGCCTGTTGCGGTCAGTGGCTATGAAATGGAATACCTGCATCAGTGCATAAACATAATATTGTGCAGGAAGGCAGTTCGTGGATCTCTAAGGTCGCCGCGCTGGCCGCGCGCATCGTGCCAGACCTCCTGTTCACCTAACGCTATTACTACACTGATTGCTTGGACGATTTGCATAAAGGTTGCGAAAACGTGTTGGTAATGCGTCTCATGCATGTATGTAATGCATTAGCGAGTCCACAAAGCAGATATATCTCCTCCGAAGGAGAAACGACCATTCAACTAAATGAAAGTGTATCTCGTCGAATCAAAATTAATTAATCGGAATCAGCCAACCGCTCAGGAGATTAAGAATAAATTATCATGATTGAGGACCCTTAGAGAAAATCAATTGCTAGTGCTCGGCGGAAGCATTATCAGCTTCTGATTTCACAATTGAAAGATTTATTTATATTAAATATCAGGAAATTCAAGCGCGCGTTGAAGTTCCGGGTTTTAATTTTTTAATGGAAAAAACATAAGCTAATTGAAAATTCATAATCATAAATTTTCGTTGTTAAGAAGGGGGATTACGATATACGCGGAGAAAGAGTTTTGATGAGGGTTTCTATAGTACTTTTTTGCGAGAAACAATAATCTGAATTTTTTTATTTTATTTTGAAGTGAAATATAACAAGACAAAAAAGTCGTTGATAAAAAATGGAGTTTCGAAATTTGAGCTTCCAAAACTGAACGCTGATTTTTTGCTCAAATTTAAAACTGTTATTTGAACCCCTTACGAATTACTAAAGTCACGAATTAAAACTAAAAAATTGTTTTTTCCGTTTCATAAGTTGGTCCTGAAATGATTTAAAAATTTTTTTTACTCTAGAATTTACTAAATGTGTGTTCAACCGAAAAATATAATGCAGACCATCTGCCAATGTTGTAATTCATTTTATTACCGATAGTAAAATTGTCATTATATCGATATTTCAGGTTGTTTAAAAAAAATCTTCATTTCTTGGTTCAGACTTTTGAACCAAAAAAATGTTTCATTTAAAGTATCAGAAACTAGAACACAAATTAAATCATTTAAAGCGAAGCTTTTTTGAATTCTAAGCTTTTAATAAAATGCCACATTCTATAGTGCGATATAAAGGAAAATTATTGTTATAAATAGTTGTTTTAAAGAAATTCAATTATATCTCATTTCTGAAAACAGTAAGAAATAGAACTTGAACAATAATTATTAGTGTTATAAACAAATTCAATCACGTCTTATTTTTAAAAATATAAGATTTTTATTTTCTCAACCTGAGCATTCGTCTTTCAGGGTACAAAATTTAACTATTTTGGCAGAAAATTACCTTTTTCTTGAAAATATATTTTTTTATTTCCTGATCGGAACATCTTTATTGGTAGAAAACTGAATAGTTGAAAATTCGTTTTTTTGTTTGTTTTGTGAATGCATCTATTATGTAAGATCCATTTTTTTGAAGAGCTCCGCTGAGATCTGAAACCAGTTCTTTCAGATTCATAAGTTTTGTTGAAACCTCATCTCTGTAGTTGGAATTTTTTTTCAACTGAAAATTTATTTTTTCAACTGAACATTTAACTGTTTCATTTCTTATTTAAAATTATTCTTTTCCATTTCAAAAATTGCTTATATGATTTTAAATTCATATTTTTTGCTAACAAATTCAATTACTTTGTTGAAAATTTAATAGTCTATTTGCAAATAATGAAATTTTCTTAAGAATCAGTTCTTTTCTAGTTGAGAAATTAACTGTTTTGTTGAAGATTCCTCCTTTTGCGTTGAAAATTCATTTTTTATTTAGAAAATTGGTCTTTTTGGCTTCAGAAATCAACAATTTGATAAAAATTTTTGTTGTTTCATGGCTAAAAAATCTTTCTGGGTTGGAAATTTCACTTATTTGCTACAAAGTCGTTTTTTTTTTGGTTGAGAATTAATTTTTGTAACTTAAAATTTAATTACTCTATTTTTGATTGGGAACTGATCGTTATCAGTTCAGAATTCAATTCAACTATTTCGTTGAAATTTGAACTAATTCATTGAAAATTCATCAAATTAGTTCAAAATTAATCTCGCTGAGTGAAACTGAACCTATTTTGTTTAAAATTCGTTTTTTTTGCAGAAAATTAATCTTATTTGTTAAAAATTCTCTCTTTTATCTAGGTTCATTGATCGGAATATCTACCACACTGTGAAATTTTCTTCGACCGTTGTTATCAATAATGAAGTCAATTCATCTAAGAATAAATTATTTTGGTCATATTAAAAATAATAGTGGATTCAGTTGTCATGAATCAATCTTTATTCGTGAATTTGATGAAACCAATGTACGTTTCGACCTTGTTGCAGGCCTTCTTCAAGGTAATACATAACCTAAATTAACATAATATATGTGGATGCAATAAACTAAAAACATTTATGATAAAACCAATTGTAAACAAAAAAGATTTTTAATTTACCTGTAGTAAATCATCCAAGACATTTCAATTTTTGGTTATTTTCACAAGAGAAACAACATATTTTTGCAGTGAACCAAATTAAGTTGTTTATTTATTGTTTGAAATATTAAAATTTATAAATAATATAATTTAAATAGTGTCCTTTAAAACATTTAAAAATTGAAACCTCAAATTTTCGAGGCTCCAATATAGTAATTTTACTACATTTTGGTTAAATCGAACGAAAACAGTGTTTTGATTTGAAAGGACAAACATGGACTAACATAATACATTCTGGAGGAAGTCATATTTTCATGTGTAATTAAGAAAGGCGGATATTAAGATAGAGAGCCAAATTAAAAGTGCGCCGAAGTAAATTGGATTTAAAAATTTATATTACATTTTTATTTTTTTTAAATTTGTATCTAAATTGGTTATAAAATGGTTTGATAAATTTTATTTATATTTAACATTACAGTTTTTAAATTGATTGAATTTTTAATAAATTTATTTATAAAAATGGACTCTAAAATTCTTCGTTTTTCTTTATCATTTTCACGTGCTAAAATTTTTATATTTTTAATCTCAAAATCAAAATAGTGATTGAATCGCCATGCATGTTTTGACAAACTAGTGCTTTGATTGCCTAATTCACAATCTCGTTTATGTTCATAAATGCGAGTTTTTAGTCTCCTGCCAGTCTCACCAATATAAATTTTATTGCAACATTTACAATTTAGCATATATACAATACATGATGAGTTTTCTTTATTGTCTATCGTTAGTTTTAAAAAAAAGGAAATTTATGAAGTGTGTGGTTGTTTGTGAAATAAACATTAATATTGTATTTTTTTAAAGAACCTCTAGGACGTTCCGAAAGACCTTCAACATATGGTAAAGAAACTTTTAGTTCTGATTTATTGTGATTTTCATTCCATTTTGTGTCTTTAGTTGAATTATTATAAATCCCATGGATTCTTTCTTTGATGATTTTATTTATTAATTGAAGTTTTTGAAGAATTGTACGAAGAAAATTAAGAAAATTGAAGAATTGCAGAAAACTACATACAAAGGAAGTATGGAGACGCTCCGAGACAACTTATAGGAAATTGGATACGCACCAATAGAACTTTAGTTAATCTAAAAGAGCAACGCACTTTCTTAATCAGATGTAGAAAAGAAACTCTGATTCCAGCACATATTCAACATCAGACAAACAAATGCAACATACACAATCTAAATTATAAATAAATTCCAAAATTTGAAAAAACTAAATTAAGTTATAAAAAAAAATGTTTGAATTAAGGAATTAATAATTTAGTCAGAAACAGAAAAGATTTAGGACATTTATACAATGATTCTAAAATTTTGTCTATCAAATACTGCAAAAGACATTTCAATTCAAACTTTTTTCAACTAACAAGATTTGAGTCTGAATAAATTGAAATATGAAAAAAGAAATGAATGTATTAAAAAGTTGCATTTATTAAAGAAAAGAAATTTGGAGTCAAAAGCATCATATTCAGAATTCAGGTTACAAAAATGTTTCAAAAACATATCAAATATACAAATGCCAAATGAAATTGCAGAAATTTTAGCATTAGGAAATAAACATGGTATTCCTTTTAATGTTAACAAAATACCGACAAATAACATCATAGCCAATATTGAAAATTGCATAAAAAATGTAGATAATGATCTATGTATGATAATATTCCAATAGACATTGCATTATATTGTATTGAAGAAAAATTAACTTTAAAACACAATTTAACAAGAATCTCCCAAAATGAACTTTTAATTGCCACCAGAATTGTATTCAATAACACAGCTTCCTCTTTTAATTATAAATTTTTTAAACAAATTTCAGGTTGCCCCATGGGCTCTCCATTCTCCCCTATTGTTTCGAATTTAGTCATGGAAGATATAGAAAGAAGGGCTCTAAATGATTTAACTTTTACTCCTATTCTTCACAAACCATACGTGGACGATATCCAACAATCGTTCTTACTGAAAAAATAGATGAACTCCTTAACACTTTCAACAATAGGGAAAATTCGATTAAATTCACTATTAAAAAAGAAATTAATCATTCTATTGCTTATCTAGATTTATTAATCATAAGAACTCCAGAAGGTAATTTAACTACAAATTGGTATAAAAAATCATCTTGGTCAGGACGTTATTTGAATTATAACTCACATCATTTATTTTCTCAAAAAGTTGGTCTTATTGAAGGTCTTATTGATAGATGTGTAAAATTAAGCAATGTTAAATTCCGTAAATAAAATCTAGATCAACTAAAAATTACTCTCATGCAAAATAATTACCCACTTCAATTAATAAATGAAAAATCATCAAAGAAAGAATTTATGAGATTTATAATAATTCAACTGAAAATACAAAATGGAATGAAAATCACAATAAATCAGAACTAAAAGTTTCTTTACCGTATGTTGAAGGTCTTTCGGAACGTCTTGGAGGTTCTTAAAAAAAATACGACAATAAAGAAAACTCATCATGTATTGTATATATGATAAATTGTAAATTTTGCAATAAAATTTATATTGGTGAGACTGGCAGGAGACTGAAAACTCGCATTTATGAACATAAACGAGATTGTGAATTAGGCAATCGAAGCACTGGTTTGTCAAAACATGCATGGCAATTCAATCACTATTTTGGTTTTGAGATTAAAAATATAAAAATTTTAGCACGTGAAAATAATAAAGACAAACGAAGAATTCTAGAGTATATTTTTATAAATAAATTTATTAAAAATTCAATCAATTTAAAAACTGAAATATTAAATATAATTAAAATTTATCAAACCATTTTATAACCAATTTAGATACAAATTTTTAAAAAATAAAAATGTAATATAAATTTTTAAATCCAATTTACTTTGGCGCACTTTTGATTTGGCTCTCCATCTTAATATCCGCCTTTCTTAATTACTCATGAAAATATGTCTTCCTCCAGAATGTATTATGTTAGTCCATGTTTGTCCTTTCAAATCAAAACACTGTTTTCGTTCGATTTAACCAAAATGTAGTAAAATTACTATATTGGAGCCTCGAAAATTTGAGGTTTTAATTTTCAAATGTTTTAAAGGACACTATTTAAATTATATTATTTATAAATTTAAATGTTTTAAACAATAAATAAACAACTAAATTTGGTTCACTCCAAAAATATGTTGTTTCTCTTGTGAAAATAACCAAAAATGGAAATGTCTTGGATGATTTACTACAGGTAAATTAAAAATCTTTTTTGTTTACAATTGGTTTTATCATAAATGTTTTTAGTTTATTGCATCCACATATATTATGTTAATTTAGGTTATGTATTACCTTGAAGAAGGCCTGCAACAAGGTGGAAACGTACGTTGGTTTCATCAAATTGACGAATAAAGATTGATTCATGACAACTGAATCCACTATTATTTTTACTGGACCGTATCAAAGTAATTTGTTCTTAGATGAATTGACTTTATAATTCTTTCTTTTGTTGAAAATTAGTTTTTAAAACCGAAAACTTGACAATTCCCATTTTCGTTGAAAATTGATATTTTTAGTTGAAAATTCTACTATTTTTTTGACAATTCAACTATTTGGTAGATAGTTGAACTACCATGTTGAAATTTTCATTTTTTCCTGAGTCGAACTTAATGGCAATTATATGTATAATATTAATATTCTTGAGAAGAAATAAGAGAATTTGTTTCAAACAATTGTTTATAACAATAAAATTCTTTGTTAAAATATGATCTCTTGTGTCGAGCTTCCATATCTTAATATTTTTATATATTTTTTATCTTTATGCCTCTTCCATATCTTTTATATAAAAGGAAATCATTCCTCAGAGAATAACAAGTTTCTGTGTTCAGGAATGCGATAAAAGTAAATTTGTTCATAACAGTTATTTATAAAAATGAGATTGTTACTGTTTAGGTCTCGGTTACAATAACATTCTTTGAAATTTAATCAGTTTTAATTCGAAAAAATCAACTTTTCCTCTGTGCATTTTTAAGCGTGCATTCTCAATTCAAAGAATTTTGAAATTCAGCTCTAAATCATAGTTAATCAAGACATCTGTATTATCATTAGAGAATAAAAGAAAATGCTTGACGTCTTTTCAGACTAGATGAAGCTATGAAAGAAAAATTATTTCAAATAATTATTTCTAAAAAAAGATCTCATTTCGCTTCGCTGGGAAAGCAACTACAGAACTACTGATTTCCGGTCAGGTGCTTCCCAATAAGCTACTAGAGAGATTGAGAGAGGAAACTTTTTTTTAGAAATAATCGCATTATTTTATTTTGATATTTTAATCATTATTTTCTTAATAATTAGTTTCATTATTTTGCAGAAAAAAATTATTCATCATAGTTAAGCACTTATTTCCTCTAGAGAATATTTACTTTTATAATAATTTTCCAGAGAGATATCAAGCATCTATAAAGGTTCGGAATATTTTCAGAGAGAATGTTTTATATAAAGTTTGATAGCATTTAGTTTTATTCAGAAGGTAGAGAGTGCTTGCAAAAAGTGGGATTATTTTATTACACGACTCGAAGTGCTTTGCTTATTTCTGATACTCAATTCCCTTTCCTTATATTTTCTCAAAAGAAGTTCAACCTCGAATTTCCTTACTTGCATCTCTCTGAAAGTCTGAATAGGAAAGTACTCAGGATTTAAAGTGATCCAGGACCCGACATTGCCATTTCAAACCTGTAATCCTATTCCGCAGATTCAAAACTCGCTCTGCGGTGGCCTTTGACTAGTTAAATTCATTTATGCGATGACATAGAAAAAAACGGTATTTTCCGCACGTGCGCTCGACGATTTGACCTGCTGATTGCACAAAAACCGTGACAGATGTTCCGGCTAGAGTTAGCGCGTGCCAATTTATAGTCGTCGGCAGCGACGCTACTTTACAGCTCACAGCGTCGGGAAGGATTAATTTGTTGAGCGAAACGGACAGCCGAAATTCCAGCATCTGGCAGAAACAAGAAAATAAATATAAAATCCAAGAATTCTGAATCAGACTAAAATCGAATTCAAAATCTCATTTATCATCCAATAATCAAGTCAATATATAGAATTCCTGAAAATAAAACAAGAATTCAACGATAAAATTTGGAAAACCACCACAAAATGCTCCTATTGCAATTCCAACATTTCGGTGCTCACACAGCACCCTTATCAAGGAAAGAAAATGAAAACAGGTGGGAACAGCGACCAAGCGACGACGCTATCTCTTCCTATCCCACCTATTTTCATTTTCTTGCCTTGATAAGGGTGCTGCGCGCGCACCGAAACGTTGGAATTGCAATAGGAGCATTTTGTGGTGGTTTTCCAAATTTTATCGTTAAATTCTTGTTTTATTTTCAGGAATTCTATATATTGAAAATAAATATATTTCAAAAATATACTACCCTTCAAAATTGTGCGTTCACTTAGGGACCGTACTTAAATTACGTAACATCTTCAGGGGGCAGGGGGGTCGAGACATTTTGTTACGATTTGTTACCATAGGGTGGGGGGGGGTCCTTCACTCATGTACGTCGTTTTTGCAAATTCGCAAAAACTTTCTCCTGAAGATTATATTTTTAGTTATAAATTATATTATTTGGTTGAAACTTTAACAATTTTCTTAAAAAGACATCATTTTTGTTTGCAAATTCAACTGTCCAATTAAAAATTCGTCTTTTTGGGTTAGACGTTCTACTCTTTTCGTATAATATCAAAACTTTTGTTTAAGATTCATATTTTGTTGCTAATAAGTCAACTGAAATAATTTTGGATGAAAAATATTTTTTCTGGCAGTTTGTATTTTTAATTTAAAAGTTCACCTTTTTTTAGGTGAAATATTGCATCTTTCTTGGAGAAAAAAGGCAACTGTTTTGTTAAAAATTCAACTATTTCCGAGAAAATTCACTTTTTGTTTAAAATTAGTATTTTTCAGCAGAAAAGTCTCTTTTCTCTTTTTTTTGAAACTCTTTTTTTGAAAATTTGTTTTTCTGATTTAAAAATTCATATGTTTTAGCAGAATTATTATTTTTCTTTGACAAAAATGCAACTGTTCGGTTGAAAATTTAACAATCTTGTCAGAAAGTCATACTTTCTTTTTTGGATGAAAATTTAACTATTTTTTTTTTTAAGTTTCTTTTTCTATTTCATCTGTTTTGTAAGAAATATTTTATCTTTCTTGAATAAAAATCAAACTAAAACTAAAATTAAATTAAAATTGAAAAAAAAAATTAAACTATTTTCTGAAGGTTTATCTTTCTGACTTCAAAATTCACCTGCTTTAGCAAAAATTACATCTTTTTGGATAAAAATGAAACTGTTTGCTTTAAAATACAAGAATTTTGTTAAGAAGTCATACTTTTTGTGTAAATTTTTTTGTAGGAGTTATATTTTCAATTGAAAGTTTATCTCTTTGGTTTAAAGTTCAACTATTTTGTTCAAAATTAATCTTTTTGAATTGAAAATTCAACTACTTGGGTAAAAGTTTAACTACATTGTTACACACTTCTTTTTTGATTGAAGGCTTATGTCTTTGGTTAGAAGTTTAACTGCTTAGTGTAAAAGTCTTTTTTTTTGTTCAAAACTAATTTTTCAACTGGAAATGTAACTTTTCCATTTTTTCGAAATTGATCTTTTTTAGTTGGACATCTTATCCACTTTCAATTCTTGTGGTTGAAAATTAGTCTTTCTTATTGAAAATAAATATTTTTACTAATTCTGAAGGTAAAAAAGTAATTTTAACTATTTTTTTGACAATTGGTTTTTAAAACCATTTTTCAAGTAAAAATTTAACTATTATATTTTTGGTATGTTGTTTTTATCTAAATGTAGGAAAGTAAACTTGTTAAATGAAACTTCATTTTTTT
>CAKNXH010000125.1:145068-186126 GCA_932178445.1 Andricus quercusramuli
GGTCCTCAAGGACGCCCTCTCTTGGAGACGAGCCGAAAACCAAACATTCAACATTCATTTCTTCAGTTTAAAATTTAACTTTTTGTTGAAAATTCGTTTTTTAAACATTTTTTTAAAGTGGAAATTCAACTATTATACCAGGAAAAAAATTTGGTTGTTTCAACCAAATTGTATTCTAAGTGAGGAAAAGTTATATTATTAGTTGCAACTTCATATTTTTGGTTCAAATTTCATCTTTTTGGTTGAAAGTTTAACTATTTTTAAGTCATAATGGAACTTTTCGAAATTGACCTGCTTTATCAGAAATTACTACTTTCTTGAATAAAAATGCAACTGTTTGCTTTAAAATACAAGAATTTTGTTAAAAAGTCATACTTTTTCGTTAATAATTCTGCTGTTTTGCTGAAAATTGAACTATTTTGTACAAAATTTACTGTTCGATTGAATTTAATATTTTGTTGTTAAAAAGAGAACTGAAATCTTTTCTGGATGAAAAGACAACTATTTTTTTGATATTTTTTTTTCCTTTTTTTAATTGAAAAGTCATCTGTTTCAAGCGAAATTTCATCTCTCTTGGATAAAAGTGCAACTATTTGGTTTAAAATTCAACAATTTTGTTTAAAATTCTTACTTTTGGTTGAAAATTTCATTTTTTTTGTTGAAAATTTAACTATTTCGTAGAAAATTTACTTTTTTTTTGATATTCATATTTGGGTTTTAAAAATAAACTGAAAGCTTTTCTGAATAGAAGTTCCACTTATAAAAAAATTTGCCTTTTTTTATAAAAAAATCAGTTGTTTTAGGACAAATGTCATCATTCTTGGATAAAAGCTCAACTATGTAGATGAAAATTCAACTATTTCGTTAAAAATTCATCCCTCTTGTTTGCAAAAAGATTTTATAACAAAATACATGAATTTCCAATGGACTAGTTGCATTCTGGGAAAAAAATCTTCATCAAAAATGAAATAGCTAAATTTTCAGTTAAAAAAAATTAATTTTTAACGAAAAAGAAAGGATTTTTCAATCAAATAGTTCAATTTTAAATCAAATTGGTGAATTTTCAACTAAAATTGGAAATCTTCAACTAGAATGTTTTAATTTTATATTATGAAGATGAATTTTCAACTGAAATTATGAATCTTCAACTGCAATAGTTGAATGTTCAAGCAAAAATATGAATTTTTAAACAAGAAGATTAATTTCTACCAGAAAAGACGAGTTGTTAACTAATAGAGACAAATTGTCAATTAGAAGTTGAATAGTCAAATTTTCAGTTTAAAAAATAGTGTTCAACCAAAAAGATGAATTTGCAAATAAAATAATAGGATAATCAATTGGAATAGTTACATTTACACTTTGAAAAAATGTTGACTAACAAAAACAATTTTTAAAAGCATAGCTATATTCTTGAACGAAATGATGAATTTTCGACTGAAATAATGAATCTAAAATTGGAATAGTAGAATTTTTAACCAAAAAGATACGTTTTCAAATAAAATGCTGAATATATAACTAGAATACTTGAATTCTCAACGAAAAAGATGAATTCTCTAGAAGAGTAATTTTCATACAAGATTGATTTTTATCAACAAAATACATGAAATTTCAACAAAATAGGTGAATTTGTAATCAAATACGGAATAGTTGATTTTTCAGCCAAAAAGATCAATTTTCAAAAAAAAAAGATTAATTTCTACCAGAAAAGACGAATTTCCAATAAAATACATGAATTTTCAACTAAAAAAAAATAGTTGTCAACCATAAATCGTATGTTTAGATATTCAGTTAAAAAAATCAAAATGACGCAATAGTCAATTGGAATAGTTACATTTTCGGTTAGTAAAATTTAAATTATAACAAGAGAACGAATTTTCAAAGAAAATGATGAAATTCAACTGTAATAGTTAAATTTTCATTTTTTTAAATTTTTTTTCAGCCAAGAAAGAACCGAATCTTCAACAAAATATCTCAGTTTTCAACCAAAGAGATGAATTTTCATTTGAAATGATGAACTTTCAACCAAAAAATTTAATTTTTATCAGAAGATATTAACTTTTAACTAAGTAACTGAATGTTCATTAAAGAAAATTTTTGAACAAAACAATGCAGTAGTTGATATTTTATTCAAAACATTTTAATTCAACCAACAAAAAAAATATATATGCAGTTTTGATGATATACTTGAATTTTCATTTAAAAACGATCAATTTTCTCAAATTTTCCTTAACATTTCCGAAACAACATTTTTTGAAATCCCGAGGACTTTGAAAGAAATAGGAGAATAATTTTAAAGCCGAAAAGACAAATTTTTTGATGATAGTTATATTCAAAAGAAAAATGTAAATTTTCAACCAAGAAAGACGATCATAGAAAATAAATTCCCAATTCAAAAGGACGAATTTTCACCAAACAGTTGCACTTTCGACCAAAAAAGATGACTAGCAAAATAATTCAATTATCAACAAAAGGTTTAAACTTTCAACCAAATAGTTAAATTTTTATCCAAATAGGTGAATTTTCAAATTTCAACGATGAATTTTCATCCAAATAGTTTAATTTACGGGCCGAAAAAGTAAATTTTTTAGAAGACAGTTGAATTTTTAACCAAAAAAAAGTCATTCTAAACCAAGAAAGATGGTTTTTCTATTGAAAGAAAAATTTCAATCCAATAGGAAAAATTTTCAACGAAGCAGTTGAATTTGCAACGAAACCGAAATGTCTTTAGCAAAATAAATAAATTGTCAACAAAATAGTTGCATTTTTAATCACATAGTTCAATTTTCAACCTAATCACTAGATTTTTCAATTACAAAGATGAATTTTCAACTTGAAAGATTAATATTTACTAGAAGAGGAATTTTCAACAAAATATATCAATTTTCAACAAAATATATGAATTTTCAACCAAATAGTTAAATCTTCAACTTAAAAGATCAGGTTTTAATCAAGCATAGAATTATTGAATTGTCAGTTCAAAGAATTAATTTTCAAAAAAAGAAAAAAAATATCAACAAAAAAATTAACTTTGTAGAAAAAAATTAATATTTAACAAAATAGTTGAACTGCCAACCGAAAAACATTAATAAATAAACTATCAGTTGATACCATATAAATAATCAACTGAGTAGTTGTATTTTTAACCAAAAAAGATCAAACGTGTGCCTGAAAGAGATAAATTTTCATTCCAAAAAGACGAATTTTCAACAAGAGTTAAATTTTCATCAAAAAAAGATTCTTCCATCGAAGAAAGAAAAAAAATTAAATTAAATTTTCAACCTAATTGTTCAATTCTTGAATGAAAAAGATAAATTTCCAACTCAAGAAGCGAATTTTTATTTAAAAATGAAAAGAATTTTCCACAAAATAGTTCAATTTTCAACTAAAGAGATAAATCTCCAACCAAAAAAATGCTTTTCAACAAACTAGTTCAAATTTCAACCAAGTGGTCACGTTTTTGACCCGAAAAGATGAGATTTTAAAAAAATTGTTGCATTTCAATCAAAATAATTGCAACATTTTTTGAGCAAACGAGAGAAATTCAAAATCCAAAATATAATAGTAGACTTTTCAACCAAAAAGAAAGAAGGGGAAAAAATTGGGATTCTTTAAGAAAGGGGAGAATAGGAAAAATTCAGATTTCGCGAAAAATAAATCTGAAATATTTTCTTCAAAATGAGACCAAGAACATAATGAAATATTTACAGGTACTCGAATTATCATAAAAAATGACGTATTGGCCACTGTTCCACATTTTTTACGATAATTCAAGAACCCGTTAATATTTTCTTATGTTCCCGGTCTCATTTTAAGAAGGAGATTTTAGACTTTAATATAGAAAATTTTTTCGCAGTTAATCACTTCTATTAACAAACCTGTTTTTTCATCCGATTTTTCTGAGTGGATGAGATCTTTGAGAAATAAACGAAAACTTACCAAACGAGGCAAAGTTATGAGTCTAAAATTTTGAAATATTAAGAGTTTAAAAATTTTTTGAAACGATGTAAATTAATTTTTATGAATAAAATATTTTTATTGCAGTTTATTTTTCACAACTAACTAAAATTATTTACTTTTTTGTTTCAGGTGAGCTCAGATTGTTGCAGATATTCATACAAGGTTCTCGTAAGTTCAACATAAAATTCTTAAGCATCAAAACTCTTCCAAATTTTCAGTATTTCAAATTGAAATTGAAACATTTTTTATTATAAATGTGAAGAACGTTCAACTATGGAAAATTTCAGGTTGAAAGGCCTCTAATTTATGGGTCATGCAAGTGAGTCTAATTTAAAATTCCTTCAAGTTTGAAAAGTTTAATTCAAAATTCCCAATTTTTTTCTCGGCTGAAAGAGGATTTGAAGAATAATCGTATTCTATTCAGTTGGAAAGACGGATATTTTTTTTTCTAAATTAGAGAAGAAAAGTTTTTATTCGAAACATTTTTATTAATATTTTTAGTGAGTTGAAGCGCGCAGATTATTTGTTTTTAACATTTTTCTTCTGATACAAGGAAAGAATTTTTTATTTTCAATCTTTTCCTCATTCCAAATAAGGAAATACATTATTTTCAAGTTTACCAATTAATTGGAAGGAAGGAAATTTTGGGATTCAATGTTTTTTTGAACACAAGAGGAAATCTTTCACATTTTGTTTATTATTCTAGTTGATTTGAAGATGGTTAGATTCTCTATTTTAGACATTTTTCTTCAGAAAAAGAGGAATTTGAGAAAAAAATTATTTTTATGGAAAAAGATAAATTTATTATTTCTACCACTTTTATTCAGTTGAAAGAAAGGACATTTTCAAATAATTTGTATCAGAATTTAAAGTGGGATTTTTTGTTTTTAATTTATTTCTGATTGATGTTCATTTATTATTTATTCATAACTAAGGATCTGAAAAAAGTTTAACATTGTGAAGAGAAATTTTGAGGGTCAACTCGACACACCTATAGTATTGATGATTCTGAATCAAATTTAAAAGAACTTCTTTTTTTCAAACAAAAATACGAATTCTTTGTGTGGATTCAACCAAATTTAGGGTGAATAAGCATTTTTTTTTTTTTATTTATGTCACCTAATGTACAAACATTTTTGGGTTGAACTTAATTGAGGCTAGCAGTAAAGGACTTAAATTTTTCTCAAAAGTAAGAAAGACGTATAAAAGCACTATAATTTAGAGAAGATTAATCTAAAATGGATTGCATGCATGACTTCACAATCCTGATGAAACTAGAGAAATTAAGATTAAGATTACAAGAATTTAATTATGATAAGGGAAAAATGAGTACTAAAAGAATAATTCCCTCAAGATAACCTTTGGACAATATCCGTATCCAGTAATAATCCTCTCAAAACATTTATAATTTTCATTAACCTTTACTACTTTGGTAATTGAAGTCTTATATATAGAAAAGTGTCCACATTTCTCATCTAAAGGTTATTTTGTTCACAATTTATCCATTATTGCCAATCTTTCCTGATTTTTGTTTAAGTCACTGTGAGGAACAAATTGTGAGACAATAATATCATAAAGTGGAATTTTATTTTTTTGCGAAGGAAAAGGCTAATTATAAAACAGGCATATAGAGGCCTCGCACTTTTAATACTATTGGCACTTTTAGACATTTTTTAATAATGCGAATGTTTGCTACTATTTTTAAATCTTTTGAGCATCATTAAGCATCATTAATATTCAAAAAAAAAAATAATTTCATTGAAAATTTCAATATAGCAAATCCAATTATTACTATTCTCACAAACTGTTTCCTAATGCAACTACTTTTTCACTTCACCCTTGAATATTTTTTCGAACGTCTTCACTGATTAGCTAAAATAATATATCCGTTATTTTAAAAATCACAATAACAACAAATTACAAATATTTTGAGTATTTCAAAACAGAATAAAAGGTATCGATGAATAGCCATAAGAAAGTAAGACATTTCATAAGATTATCTGTTCTGGAAAAAATTGCTAAGTTTTTCAGGGATTTCGAAAAAGTTCAAAAATTTTGAGGGATTTTGAATGATTCCAAGGAATTTCATCTGATTTCAACGCTTTCAAAATTTTGAAAGATACTACGAATTTCGATGACATTCATGGGAGTTTCAAGTATTTCAAAATTTCACCAAACAATATCCTATTTTATATGATTTCCAAGGACCCAAAAAAAAAGTGAATGCATTTAGAAGATTTTGGCGTATTGGACAAGATTCCGAAAGATTAAAAAAATGGTAAAAGGATTTCAAATGGTATCAAATACATGAAAGGTTTTTAGTGATTTTAAGGAATATATGAATAATTGAATTTTTGAGTTTGTTTTTTCAAATAAAAACACCGATTTTTTCATTAAACATCTATAACATTGATTAGATTTAGAGATTGATTTTTTTCTAGGTTCTGGTAAGGCTTATCGTATTCATTTGAATTCTATTGGAAAATTTTAAAAAGGTAGCAAATTAACAAAATTACGTCGATTTTGTTAGTATATATGAAGAAACTATCTTAACAAAAACCCCCCCTTTTTTGCCATTTCTTTATTGTTTCTGTACTTCTAAAAAGAATACATGCAATGTTCTAAAAATAGGTTTCTTTTTCGAGATTTCAGAGATTTTGAAGATTTCATCAATTTTTTGAGAATGACTGTAAAAAGTTAAAGGTATTTCAAAATATCTCAATAAATTGAACAAGATTTGAAATTTTTTTTAAGATTCTTAAAGAATTCCGTAGGATTTCAGAAATTTTCAACGGATTTTAAGAAGGCATCAAAGATATTCATGATACTTAAAAGATTTTAACAGATTTTTAGAGAATTTTGGGAATAAATTAAATGGAATTTCAATGAACGTCTAAAGATTTCTAAAGATTTCTAGGGATTTATAGATATTTCAGGAATTTCGGTAATTTCAAGGAATTTCAAGTAATTTAAAACGACTGAAATGTAAAAAATTAAATCCAGAATTAATCAAAATTTAGATTCTTCTTCAACGACCAACATTCAAATTCAAATACAAAGTTCTTTGAAACTAGGAAAAGGATATCGAAGATTTCAGGGCATTTAAAAAGATTTGAAAGAATTACAAGCGATTTCACAAGAAATCTATATCTATATTCTATTTATACTCAAATATTCTAAAAACTATTTCATTGGTAATGTTTAAAATATAATGATAATATTTCAAAATGATGAATTATTTTGTTTCACATAACCCGAATTCACCATTTTGCCATTAATTCTTCGGTTTCCCAGTTTTCATGCAGGAAATAAAATTCATATTTCTCGTTTTGCAATATGAGAAAATTACATCCGGATGAAACACAGAACACGAATACAAGTATTATTGACGTTTTATCGTTGTTTGACAAACGTACCTTACTAATCCGTACATTTACCGCCAATATCAAATGAAAATATCCGAAATGTGTTTTTTTATTTGTTTAAAAAGCCATGAAGTTAAATGAGAAATTGTTGAATCTATCGTTACGTTGACGTTGATGGGAAAAGTTATTGCGAGTCCCTATTTGTTTTAATATAATGCTCAGAACTAACAAAAATCGTCATTTTTTTTCATTGTGACTTTTGTTACTCTCATTGTCTCTCCTCATGGAGGTTTGCATTCTAATTCTTCTTAACAGAATTTTTCATTAGATAATGTTTATAATTATCTGAACTTTGAGAACTCTAAGTTGGGTAAACTAAATATTTTGACTGAAATAATGTTCTAGTAATGAAAAGACCAAATCCATTTCAAACCTGATAGGAAGATACATTTCAAAGCATAACTACGAAAAATATTTGTTTAATTCGAAAGAGAACATTTGTTTGTACACACTTTTGTTATATTCAAACAAAACTCATATTTGAATAAAAACAATTTCACTTCATTTCAACAAATTTTATTTTATTGAAACGAAATTTCTTTATGTCAAACAAATTCTTCGTTAAACCCAATCATATTATTTTTTTCGATATTAGTTCATACAATTATGTTCTGTAAGTTGTATACGGGTCAAAACATTTTTGGGGACGTGGGATTTATGTTCGAAAAAAATCGATTTTTTTACATTTTTCACGCAAACTATTTGGTTGATATTTTTTCAGATATCTGTCGTTTTTCATAAGAAAAATGCAAAAATTCACTTGTTAAAAATAAAAATGCCAGTGGCTACAACCATAGTTTGCCCCGCATGAAAATCACAGGATATCTTCATTATCTTAGTACAAGTTCAACAAACAAATTGAAAAACATAAAGAGGCTTTTCACATTTAAAAAAAATCGATGCAATTTTGTTAATTTCAATATTGTGTACGATCTTTCAAAGAATTTGTATTTTTGCGAAAAAAGCTGTAAATGTGTATACTAATTCATTAAGCTGATTGCTTTTATCAAGATACCCGATGTTTTTAGTTCTCGTACTTTGTTCTATATAGCAGATTTTTATTTCTCGTGTGGCTGCTTAGAACTTTTTTCTGCTCTTTTTAGTATTTGGTGGCGATTCGTTACCGTGAATCTTGATTCACGGTACCGATTTTTTTATTTTTCGCAGGTTGTTCTTCATGGCAGGTTTTTTTCTTGTATGGGTATTTAAAATCTTTTTCCGATTTTTAAGTACTTAGCGGGACGGCTATTTGCTACTGTAAATCTTAATTTCCAGTAACGATTTTTTAATGTTTATTATTTTGTTTTTCATGGAAAATTTTTTTCTCTTATGGGTGTTCAAAACCTTTTTCTGCTCTTTTGAGTACTTGGCAGCTATTTGCTACGACGGATGTTGATCCCGTTATTGATTTTTGTCTTTTTCGCATTTATTTCTTCATGGCTACCGTAAATCTGAATTTCCGGGAGCGATTTTTCAATGTATCGTATTGTATTCTTCATGGCAGATTTTTTTCTGTTGCGGGTATTTAAAACCTTTTTCTGCCCTTCCTATTACTTGTTGGCGATTCGCTATCGTGCATCATGATTTCCGGCAGCAATTTTTCCATTTCTTGTATTTTGTTTCTCGTGGCAGACTTTTTCCTCGTATGTGTATTAAAAATCTTTTATTTTTGTTAGTACAAGGCGGCGGTTTGCGATCGCCAATCTTGATCCCGTTAGCGATTCTGCTCTCTTTTGCATTTAGCTCTTCATAGCAGATTTCTTCTCGTATGGGTATTTAGAATCTTGTTCTGCTTTTTTTATAGTACTGGGCGGCAATTCGATACCTTGAATCTTGATTCCAGTTGCAAGTTTCTCATTATCCGTAGTTTGTTTTTCATGGCAGATTTTCATTGTTCGTATAGGTATTCAGAATATTTTACTGCTTTGTGTAGTACCTAGCGGCGATTCGTCACCGCAAATATTGATTCACTGCAGCGAGTTTTTTATTTCTCTCATTTTGTTTTTCATGGCAGATTTTTCTTTCTCGTATGGGTGTTTACACTCTTGTATTTTTTTGTATCCTGGAAGCGCGGTGATCGGCTACCGCGAACCTTGATTTCCAGTAGCGATTTCCTTATTTATCGTATTTTGCTCCTCATGGCAGATTTTGATTTCACGTATGGGTGTTTACAATCTTGTATTTTTTTGTATCCCTGAGGCGCGGCGATGGGCTACCGTGAACATTGATTTCCAGTGGCGATTTCCTTATTTATCGTATTTTGCTCCTCATGGCAGATTTTGATTTTACGTTTGAGTGTTCACAATCTTGTATTTTTTTTGTATCCCGGAGGCGCGGCGATGGGCTACCGTGAATCTTAATTTCCAGTAGCGATTTCTTGATTTATAATATTTTGCTCCTCATGGCAGATTTGGATTTCACGTATGGGTGTTTACAATCTTGTATTTCTTTGTATCCCGGAGGCGCGATTATGGGCTACCGTCAAGATTGATTTTAAGGAGCGATTTCCTTATTTATCGTATTTTTCTCCCTATGGCAGATTTTGATTTCATTTTTGGGTGTTTACAATCTTGTATTTTTTTTGTATACCGGAGGCGTGGCGATGGGCTACCGTCAACCTTGATTTCCAGAAGCGATTTCCTTATTTATAATATTTTGCTCCTCATGGCAGATTTTGATTTCACGTATGGGTGTTTACAATCTTGTAATTGTTTGTATCCCGGAGGCGCGGTGATGGGCAACCGTCAACTTTAATATTCAGCAGCGATTTCCTTATTTATCGTATTTTGCTCCTCATGGCAGATTTTTCTTTCTCGTATGGGTGTTTACAATCTTGTATTTGTTTTGTATCCCGGAGGCGCGATGATGGGCTACCGTCAACCTTGATTTCCAGTAACGATTTCCTTATTTTTCATATTTTGCTGCTCATGGCAGATTTTGAATTTACGTTTGGGTGTTCACAATCTTGTACTTTTTTGTATTCCGGAGGCGCGGCGATGGGCTACCGTCAACCTTGATTTTCAGTAGTGATTCGCTTATGTATCTCATTTTGCTCCTCATGGCAGATTTTGATTTCACGTTTGGGTGTTTACAATCTTTTATTTTTTTTTTGTATTTCGGAGGCGCGACGATGGGCTACCGTCAACCTTGATTTTCAGTAGCGATTCGCTTATTTATCTTATTTTGCTCCTCATGGCAGATTTTGATTTCACGTTTGGGTGTTCAAAATTTTGTATTTTCTTGTACCCCGGAGGCGCGGTAATGGGCTACCGTAAACCTTGATTTCGAGGAGCGATTTTCTTATTTATCGTATTTTGCTCTTCATGCCAGATTTCGATTTCACGTATTGGTATTTAGAACCTTTCTCTGCATTTTTAGCATTTATCGGCGATTCGCTACATACAATTTTGATCTCGGTAGCGATTATTAAATTCCTTGCATATTGTTCTTTATTGAAAATTTTTTTCTTATATTGATATTTAGAATCTTTTTCTGCTTTTTTTAGTACTTGGCGGCGTGGCGATACGCTACCCCGAATATTGATATTATATATGAAAAATAAAAATATTATAAAAGAGTAGATATGTTTTGCACTTTTAAAATGAAGAAGCAAATTGATGTTCGAGTGGATTATTTGCTGAACGACGTGATGTACAAAAAGAAGGGGCAGAAGGATTGAGGACATTTCTTGGCACAAGAGGCAAAATATCCTGGCGGTTTCGATAAATCACACTCTCGTATCCGCCTCTTCTTTTATTCCTTGACATCAATTACTTTCGCCGGAAACAAACTACGACAATGAGAAAAGAAGCGATCGAAAGACAAGTTCACTTAACAAATTACAGTTATAACTTTTTCCGATAATCATTATTTATTTTCTACAACTGTTTCCTCCATAATTAATTATTAAATATTTTTGCCTGCTTCACGCATATTTTTTAATTCGCGCGATGGAAATGCTTTACCATTGATTCTCAAGTATACAATTCAACACTTGAAATGAAATTCAGCGAATTTCAAAAAGCTTCATGCAAAATTTGACGATTTAAACAAAAAATACTATTTAGTGGAAAATTTAATTATTTTACGAGAAAGTCATATTTTTTGGTTCATAATTCAACTAATTTATCTAAATTTGAACTACTTTGTTAAAAATTAGTTTAACCCTTAACGGTCTTACCTCCAAATACACCTTCAGAAAATTTTGACTGAAAAAAAAATTATAAGTGTTGTTGAAACAATAAAAAATAGGAGAAAAATATCACCAAAGCCTCAGTGATGATTTATTTATTCGAAAAAAAAATACTTGCGAAAAAACCTAGATAATCGCAAAAAAATCGAAAAGCGCGTGGGATGTGAGACATGCCGTGTCACCATTGAATATTAAAGTTGAACTCTTTTTCACAAATTTTTTTTAGCTGACAGTGCATGATTCAAGTCGAAATTTTTGTTTTGCTTAAACGTACTTTTTTTGGCTTAACAATTCAAAAATTTGGTAGAAAATTAAACTATTTGGTTGAAAATTCACTTTTTTGTTGAAAATTCACATTTTTCGTTGAAAATTCAACACTCTGGTAGACAATTGATTTACTTAAATACAAATTGAACTTTATTGCGAAATTCGACTATATTGTTCAAAATTCGACTATATTTTTGAAAATTCATACTCTGTTAAAATCAATCATTTCATTTAAAAATGTAATTATTTCATTTTTATTTGAACATTTTTCCCTTATAAGTTAAAAATTCAACTGATTGGTAGAAAATTCAATTATTTCGTTGAAAATTAATCCTTTTTTATTGAAAATCAACTCTTTTTTTTTAAATAATCTTGTTTGGTCAAAAATTCAACTGTTTTATCTAAAAATTTTCCTTTTGGATTAAAAATTCGTCTTTTATGGTAGAAAAGTGTGGGTTGAAAATTTGTTTCTTTTGGCTGAAAACAAACTTTTTGGTTGAAAATTCCACTCTTTTGTAGAGAATTCACATTTTTTGCTTGAAAATTAAACAATTTAGGTAAAAGCTTACCTCTTTGATCATAGATTCAAATATTTTCTTGAACATCCCTTTTTTCTTTTGGTTAAAAATCAATTTTTTCAAAAATTAAACTATTCCATTTGCATTTACAAATTAAAATTGTTGTTTGAAAATTTAAAATTTCGATTGAAAAATCATCTTTTTTGTTGAAAATTCAACTATTTGGTTAAAAAGTAATCTTTCTTGGGTCGAAAATTTAATCGGTTTGTTGAAAATTCGTCTAATTGGATAGAAAATTGATTCTTTTGCCCTGAAAACTCATCTTTCAGTAGGAAAAAACATATTTTTTGGTTGAAATTAAATTCCTTCTAATTTTAAAGTTTATTATTATATTTTTGGTTCAGAATTTATCTATTTTGATTGAGAGTTTAACTGTTTTGATGAAAATTATTTATCATATACCGCAAAAAAAATATATTCATTCAATTATTATGTTGAGAATTTATTGATTAGGTTAAAAATTCAACTACTCTTTGAAAATTTGATCATTTTCTTGAAAGTTCTACTATTTTATTTATAAAAAAAGAGAACAAATTTAATTTGTGGAAAGAAATAAGGGTTTGTTAAATAATAAAGGTGAGTTATAAATATAAAATTATTTGATAAACAACCTTGATTAATAGTTGAAAATGTATAATTTATTCTTTCAACAATTGGAAAATATTTGGGAAAAAATGTATGCCACTCAATAATAATAAACTGACAGTTCCCGAGAATTTTTCAAGACAAAAAAACATTTCTTAGACAAATGAAATTTGTTTAAATGATGAAAATAAATTAACCAATGTTGTCAAATATTCCACTAGACCAAAAATAATAATTTCTATAAGAAAATGTCCAGAAAAATTATTTAAATAAATGGAATTGGTTTTATTTAGACAAACGGAATTTTTGTAGACAATAAAAAATTAATCTAACAATATTGATAAATATTCCACTGCATGAATATTAATAATTTATCATAAAAAAAGAATTAGACAAAATTCAAACAAATTTTATTTGTTTATATGATTGCAAATTAATAAACCAATGTTAATAAATATTCTACTAGACCAATAGTAATAATTTTCAGGAAAAAACGAATTTCCAAAGAAAAATTGTTTAAACAAATTCCATTTTTTCTGAAGATTGGAAATTAATTAACCAATGTTTATAAATAGTCCACTCGACCAATATAAATGATATTAAGTAAAAAAAAACGAGAGTAAAGTGCTCAAAATTACGATTTCATGAAGAATTGACATTTTTATTTTCAAGGGTATTTTTCAGGGATGTGAGCCAAAACCGGCACCTGTTAAAATCAAAATAAAAAAATAGGAAATGTCTTTTTCGGACTTTGAATGAAATGGGGGGTGGCATCTTTGCCCTCTGGCATGAAAAAAAATTTGCCATGCATTTTTGGACCACTCTAGAGGGCATGTATTTTCATTTTTTGGTTATCGTGGCAGTAGTGAGGATATCGAATATAGAAAGTATACTTTTAAGAGATAATAAAGGATTAAATTTGTGCAAACAATTAAAGGTTTGTTAAATAATGAAGGTGAGATGTAAATATAAAATGAATAACGATACAACCTTAATTATTAATTGAAAATAAATAATAATCCATTATTTCAACAATTGGAAAATATTTAAAAATACATTTTTGTCTCTCAATGATAATAAACTGGCAGTTCGGAAAATTTTATAGAAAAAAAAACATTTTTTAGGCATACGTCACCTTCATTTATACGTCCCACTTTCTTGAAAGATCATCTATTTTTTTTTCTTGTAAATATAAATTTATGTTCTGCAATGATTATTCTTGGGTATAAATTATCTCTTTTTTTATTGGAAATGCATTATCGTGGGAAGTTTTTCCATGTCAGGATACAAAAATCCAGGGACGAATTGGAAAACATCAAAGAATTTTTTTTTCAAATAGGTAGGATTATTTTCGGAAGAGCGCTTTATTATTTCATGATATGAAATGCGAGATTCGTATTTTTGAAAACTCCTGCATCATCTCTGGTGGAAATAAAGCGGCGAATTACGGCTGTTTTTAAACTCGGTATTCGAGGCAACTCGGTCGAAAAAGGATCATGCGGTCTACCAACCGGAAGTTCACAGGTTGTCTGTAGTCGCGACGGAATTATTGCGGCTGTCCGTCTTTCAGGACACGGTCACGAGTTAATCGAATCAATATAGCGAGAAAAGCCGGAAAAAGAATTTATCTTCGAGAGAAACTCAATTGAAATACGTCTTCAGCATAATGCCATTCGACCTTATATTACCCCCGGATACTGTCAGATTAAAATATTTCCATTTCCAATATTTTCCTCTCGATAACTCTATTTCCCAAACTATTTCTTTCCTTCCTGCATACTTTTTTACTACACGCTGATTTGAATGAGTATCAAATATTTCAAAAACATTTTTCCTTGAATAATTGTTCGGCATCAACTTTGCACTTTTATAATAACTTTCAATAAATATAAATTATACGTATGATACTAAATCGAACTTTATTAGAAGAACTCACAAGTGCCTGGAGGTTTGGCCAGGGGAGAGGAAAACTGCAGAAAACTACCTTCTTGATTTCGGCGTACTGATAATATTTCTGCTACGCGTCATATTTTCGACACAGAATATATCTTATACAGAATTGAATATTATTATTTTCTTTCATGAAATATTTTCTACAGGGAATAATTTCTACAAAAAATGTATCCTGCACAAAAATAAATAATCATTGTTTTGTAATTAAAATATTCTCAAGTTATTGTACACAAAAATATTATGTCCAATATTTTCCCTGCACAGAGTACATTCTACACAAAAAATTTAAAACAAGCAAATAAAATGCTTTCTACGCAAATATTATGTGTAAAACTTATCCTAAACAAAACAGATTTTATACCAATTATTCATCATGGGGAATATAAAACTAGACTTCACACTCTTTATCCTATAAATAGTTGAATTTTTATAAAATTTTAGAATTATAGGGAAAGAGATTTATTCAAATAAAATCATTTTAGGTACCGAATTGAGTTCAATATGAAATGCTTATGATTTTTAGGATACAAAAAGAATTAATTTTTTACCAAATGAATTGGATTTTCAATAAACGAATTTAGTTTTGAATTTTAAACCTAGAAATATGATTTTTTATGAATTGACATGATTCGCGGACAAAAAAGATCAATCTTCAGCTAAAAAAAGTTGAATTTTTTACCAAATAAATTAAATTAACTTTCAAAATTACGAAGATGTATTTTCAATGAAATACTTGACTTTTTTCAATCATGTAGTTGAATTTTCAAACAAAAATTACAATTTTTCAAACCAAAAATGGAATAGTTAAATTTTCAGTTCAAACAAATAAATTACATTTCTAACTAAAGAAATGGATTTTCAACTAAAATGTTTAACAAAGAAGTTCAACTTTCAATGAAGTCGTTGAATTTGCAATAAAAAAATGAATTATCAACAAAAATTGTATCAGTTGATGATCCAATCAAAAATATATTAATTTAAAGAATGTGATAGTGGATATTTCAACATAAAAAAATATTTTTATTTTTAATAAAAAACAGTTAAATTTCCAACTAAATAGTTCATTTCCAATCATATAGTTTCATTTTCTACCAAAATAATACATCTTATAACAACAACAAAAAACAATTCGCAACAAAACAGTTGAATTCTTAAGCAAAAATGATGAATGAAATGGAATAGTTAAATTTTTGGTAAGAAACCTTAATTTTCAAAATAAAAAAAAATAAAAAAGAGGAATTTTGTATCAAAACAGATCAATCTTGAACGAAAAAGTCGAGTTTTTAGGCTACAAACTTGAATGTTTCAGAGAAGTGTTGATTTTTTTACTAAATAGTTGAATTTCAAACAAGCAAAGAATATGAATTGAGATAATTTAGATTTCAAGGAAAAAAGAGGAATTTTTTAGATGATATGATTATTTTCTTTAAAATATCAAAGTTCCAACGAACTGGTTGAATCTTTAACAAACGAAATAAATTCTCAACCAAATAATTAAATTTCTTTATAATGTAGTTCAATTTCCAAACAAAAGAGATGAATTCTGAAACAAAAATATAATAATGAATTTGTAAGCAAAACAGATTTTTTTATTTTCAAGGGAAATAAACACATTTTTGATTTGAAATGGAACAATTATATTTCCAATTGAAAAAAAATTTTCAACCAAAAGAAGAAAACAAATTTTCAATCAAAGAGACAAATTTTCAACTGAAATCTTCAATTTTCACACCAAAAAGGTGAATTATTCATTAAACTGTTGAATTTTTAACCAAAAATTTAATTTTTAAACAAATTGTTGAACTTTTCACCAGAATAATAAAATTTTCAATCCAAAAAGACAAATTTTTAACAAATAGTTCAATTTTCAAGTCAAAAAGATGAATTTCGTGTGAGACAATTGAATTTTTAACCCAACAATGAGAATTTTCATATAAAAAAGTTATATATTCGATCGAATAGTTGAATTTCTAACTAAAAACGTTTAATTTTCAAGAATAGTTAAATTTGTAACCAAAGAGATGAATCTTTATTTGATAAAATAAATTTTCAACACAGTAGTCCAACATTCAACAACAAGTTGAATTTTTCATCAAGAAAGTTAATTTTCTCCAAAAAAGCCGAATTTTCTACTAAAAATGATGGATTCTCAACGAAGAATGTGATAGTTGAATATTCAGTTGAAAAAAATAAATGTCAGCCGAAAAATATGAATTTTTAACAAAATGGATTAATTTTGAACCAAAAAAGGTGAATTCTCAAGAAAACATTTTACATTTTAATTTTCAACTAGAATACAACAATTTTCGGTTAAAAATTAAATAGGTTAATTTTTAGTTATGAAGAATAATTTTTAACGAAGAAGAAGGGTTTTCAAAAAAATGGTAAAATTTTCGGAGAAAAGGTTCTCTGCAACTTTATTGCTTTCATTTTTGAAAGTGATTTTTTTTATGACTGGAGTTGTTGAAACTATTTTTTAAATAAAAATTTTTTTTAAAAAGACATGACTATTTATAAATTATTGACTTATTTTCTTAATTAGAAACAGTAAAGCAACAACAGTAACGAAAATTCAATTACAGAAAATATTGTGAAAATGATTATTTTTGTAAGTAAGAATCTGTTCAAAATTGAGAAAGTTACAGATTTTAACTTAAATGATAGAAATTTTTCAATTTTAAAGCCTCAGTAGTATTTTGAAAAAATTTCAAATTAATAGATTCGTAGTTGAAGGCTCGTATTTAATTTCAAATCCTATTAAAATATTGTTTCAATCTGATACATTCCACTTTTTAACCCATTCAATTTGAATTTTTGAGTTAAGGAAGACATTTTTTTGAATATTAAGCAATATTTTTCTCTTCATTGGAAATGAGCAATTGAAAATCAACTGTTAAAAACTGAACAATTTTAAACAGTATTATTTGAAATAGAAAGCCTTGAATCGTGAATATTCCAGAGTTTTAAATTCAGAGTTTGGATTTCACAATTTTAATTGTTCAATTTAACAAAATTTTAATACATAAGTGAAATTATTGAATCTTGATGCATGAATAACAATTGAACAATTATCAATTTTAGGAAAATTTAAGTTAGTTTAAGAGATATTGACCATTTTTGAGAAGATCCAACCTTAATTTAAAAGTGGAAAAGATTTCGAAAAATACAGCCCTAAATCTATATTTTTGAAGATTACGGAATAAAATTTCTAAACTTTTTAAGGATCTTAAAAGGTACTAGAAAAATAAAACAAAAATTCTCAAGTTTGCTGGAAAAATTTGAAATGTTTTTTTATTTAAAAAAATTAATTTTAAGAGAATATTTTGGAAGATTTAAATTTAATTTAAATTTAAAATTCTAATTTATAAGCTTTCTGAGCATTTTGAAAGGTTTCAAATGAATAAAAAATTTGTATTAAAGTTCCTAGAAAAACTAACTGTAATATTTTTCTAATCAAATTAGAAAGAACATTTAATAAGGTTTCCAAAATTTTCAAAAAAGAATCCGGACGATTTTGAGGCAATTTTTTCACTTCTCCAGGATTTTCAAAAAATTATAGGAAAAATTTGACTTTCAAGATAATCATTATTAGATTTCTGGAAAATTTTTTATGATTTTTTCCAAACAAATTTTTAACAGAGTATTTAAAAACATTTCAAAATATATATATATATTTTAAATTTATTTAACGGCTTTTAATTAAAAAATTTTCAATTAAAATGTTTTGGAAGCTTGTATTTCATGCGCGGTAATTATTTGAATTAGCATTTATTCAAGCTTCAATTTTAAAAGTTTAAACGTCTAAAGTATTCCACTTTGAGTGTTTTAAATTGCGGTTCAGTTTTTATAACTTTAAATGGAAAAACTTTCATCTTCAAGAGTTTGACTCTTTTTATTTCAATGACCGTGATCAATTCTTTCTCAATTGTTCAACTCTTTTTTTCAGTCAAATAGTTCTTTTTTTTGTACCTAGAATGAGAAATATTGAAAGAAAGTGAATGTCATAATTTTAAATGGCATATATGGTGTCGAATCGATCGCTGTGTATTCGAAAAAAAACTTTAAACGTACTTTTTTTTGTTGTTCAATAACGATTATTCATCATTGTCTTTCAATATTCTACCATTCCTTTAAAGATTAAAAATAGAAGCTTTTTTGTAACAGCGATCATGTACACATCCATCTTAATTTGAAATTATCTCATTGCAATATTCTAAAAATTTGTTATCCTAAGTCGGAGAACAACTTGTTGGCTGCAAAACCTGTAGATTCTTGTAGATTCTCAAAGTTGTAAATTCTTGCAGAAAATTAAAAACTACAATGAAATACAACAGTGTAGAAAAAATACAAAAAAAGTAGGTACAAAATTCGTCTCAATAATAGAAAAAAGTTGTACTTTCCTGTAATTTTGGTTGTAATTTATTGTATTTATTTGTAGCTTCCTGTAAAGATAGTTTTAGTTTTCTGTACTTTTTTGTGAGAAATTTTTCACCAAGGATGATAAAGGATTTTAACGATATCATAATAGTTATGACAACTTGTTCTCATTTGTTGGTACTGATTGTTTATATATAGGTATATATTGGTTATACATCATGTTCCAATTCATTCAATCATATCACTGTACATAAAATGAATAAATACGAATAATGAAGAATTATTAAATCATGTAATAGAAAAGCGAAATATTATCGGCGATTACCGTGTTAAAATTTTGGCTGATGGTGGGCAAAGCTTTTTCAAAAATTTGCATGTCCGTGATAGCTGATTTATTAACAGCTCCTTCATTGGAAGAAAGAATAAAAGTAGTTTATAACGAAGCAAACACCACAAATAACTGGAATATTGTAGAAAAATTAATAACAGTTTGTACTGTACCAGAGATGAAAGAATCATATGAAAATATCAAAATTCACTTTGATTTGATGCAAATTAATAATATCCTATTCAAATTTACGTCAGATTTCAAAGTTCTATTAATGGTGAATAGTCAACAAACAGCGACAACGACATTTTCGTCTTCTAACTATTTTATTAGTTTATCAGACATAAGAGACTAAATTCTCAAAAGCTTGTCACTGTACAATAAATAAGTCACTGTTTTTATAAAAAGATTTCAACTTTAATTCAATTCAGTATTTTAATAGTAAATGTGTACTAGAAAAATGCATCATACCGAAGCGGCATCTTCTACAAGGGTTTGTCAATCACTTTTTTTGGAATGGTCTCGTACCGTTACTTAGTCGAGAAAAAGCACTAGCCGATTAAACTGAAAGCAGTATCAAAAAATTACCATGGTGAAATACTTGAAGGAAATACATGCAGAAAATTGCTGAAAGAACCCGATGAATTACTGAATCCTAATATTTATAAAGATGTAGGTCAGTTTGTTTTGATACCTCACGTAAGTGCATTCGAGGCGATGCACAAAATAGTTAATTTCTGCTTTTCTGCAAGCAAAATTGACAATATTAATCACTGAGACAATTTGTTTGAAGAACTAGCAAAGGCAGTAATGGCAATAGATATCTCGATCACATTAAAACTACATGTTTTGTTTGAGCATCCTAAAGATTGTTCAACATTTTCCGAACATTCAGAAGGTTTAGGACTATGGTCAAAACAAGCTGGAGAATCAGCGCACAGAGAATTTTTACGATTTTGAGAGAAAAGAAAAATAAATTTGATGAGTGATTGCTCTTGCCCATCCTTCATATAAAAACAGGTAACCTCCATTGGTCCAGATCATGATAGTCGCCATTTTGTAGCAAATGATACGCTAACGAACGTCGGATAGCGGAAAAAGTAACGCTAAACTCGCAGAGCATGCGCAGTAACGTCGACACGTGACTTTAGTATTTACTGCAAGCTACGGAACGCTATGCAAAATCTCCCTATTATCGGTGGTCAATAAAATAAGAAATCTACTTTTAACATAACCGCCGTTGTAGTTTTATGGAGGAAGTTTTCTTAGTCATTTTTACTATTACTTTCAGTGTAAGTTGTTATTAAAGATATTATATCTTTGACACATGAAGTGATTATTTACTTCAAGGCTACGTAATTGAATATTAGCTATAATTTTTATAATAAAAGATTATTTATGTCCAAAGTACCTCTATTCCAATTGTATAATTTTTTTAATTTTTGTGATGTTGTGAAATAAGTACCTCAATTATGCTATCCATATTATATGTACATATATTTTACTTTTCTATGGAATTAGTTTAAAAAATTATTATATTAAGTATTATATTAAGTATAAGCTGATTAATTTTGTTCATAATATCAAATTACATAACGATTGAAGTTTAAAATTCTTCAATTAAGTAACATGAATTGATTTTTTACTTTGAGATTATGTAATTGAATATTGCTGGATAAAATGTGTATAATACAAAATTTGTATTTGAAATAGCCTTATTCCAGTTACATAAATGTCAAATTGTTTCTGAGGTTGAGGGATGAGTACCTGAATTCAATTTTCAAAATTATATGTACATATGGTTTCATGTTTCCTGAAATTAGGTTCAAAGATTATTAATAATTCAAGTTTTCATAACAATATAAAGAAAAAATTATTTGAATGTTTAAATCAAAATAATTATTTGATACATTTCATGCTTTAAACTGATTAATTAATTATGCGCTGTTTAATTTTTTTCACAATAATTAATTTTTCTCACAATATTGAATTACATAAAGATTGAATTTAAATTGTTTCAAATTCAGAAACACAAATTGATCATTCACTTTCAGGTTATGTAATTGAATACTGGGTATAATTCGCATAATAAAAGTTTATTCATATTTGAAATAACATCATTTCAATTACATTTTTTTTTTAATTATGTAATTTCTGGCAATGTTTGTGATGTTGTGAAATGATTATCTAAATTCAATTTTCAAAATTATATGTGAAAATGTTTTAATTTTTTCTCAAATTTCTATAAAAGGTTACTAATAAATCATCTTTTCATAAATTGAAGTGAAAATGCTTAAAAATGTAAAGTAAAAATTATCTCAATGATGGAATTAAAATGATAGATTAATGCTTGAATGAACATCAGAATTCAATTTTCAAAATGATATAACAATATTAGGTTTTGATTTTTTAGAAAATTACTATGAAAAGTTATTAATCATTCAAATATTCAGAAATGAAATTTCAAGTTTGAAAAAAATATAAAGTAAAAATTATTTCAATGTTTCAATGAAAATAATTGTTTGATGCTTTTTATTTTGTGAGCTGATTAATTAATTATTAACTGATCCTATTAAAACTCAAAATTTCCGGAATTACTTTAAAAGGTAATCAATCAAATTTTCCTGCATGCAAGTTAAAATTAAAAAAAAAATAACATTTGTGTGTTTCAATGAATATTAAAGCTTCAAACTTCTTATATTGTGGAATGATTGACTAATTATTAGCTGATAATTCTTCTCGCTATATTAATTCTTATAATAAAAATTGATGGATATCTAAAATACCCTTATTGCAATTAAATAATTTTTCAAATTTGCCTGATTTTTCAAAATGAGTATCTGAATTTAATTTTCAAAACTATATGTAAATATGTTTAATTTTTTCTGGAATTAGTATAAAAGTTTATGAATAAATGAAATTTTTAGAAATGAAAGTAAAAATTTGCAATAATGTGAAGTAAAAATTATTTGAATGTTTTAATGAAAGTTATAGTTTAATGCTTTTCATTTTGAATTTTTGTGATGTTGTGGAATAAGTATCTAAATTCTGCTTTCAATATTATATGTATATATATTTTACTTTTCTATGAAATTAATTTAAAAAGTTAATTAATTAAATTTTGCACGTAAATATAAAGTGAAAATTATTCGAATGTTTCAATTAAAATAACTTTATTGCTTTTTCTGTTGTGACATGATTAATTAATATGTACATATATTTTGACTTATTCTGGAATTAGCTTTAAAGGTCTACAATAAATTGAATGTATAGGAATTCATTTTCAAATTAAAAAATATATATATAATGTGAAAATTATTTGAATGTTCCAACGAAAATAATTGTTTAATGCTTTTTATGTTGTGAACTGACTAATTATATATGAACTGATTCGATTGAAAACTACACTTTCTGGTATTACTTTAAACAATTATTAATACATTAAGTGTCCAGAAATTAAAGTTCAAATTAAAAATATTAATAGAGTAAAAATTATTTGAATATTTTAATGAAAATTATAGATGAATGCTTCTCATTTTGTGAACTGATTAATTAATTATTAGCTGATTCATTAAATTAGATATGGGTATTCGTAATAAAATATGGGCTATGATTTATATAATAAAAGTTGATTTTTTACACAAAATACCTTCATTACAACTATATCGTTTTTTTAATATTTGCGATATTGTGAAATATTATCTGAATTCAATTTTCAAAATTATATGGTTTTAATTTTTTTGTGGAATCAGTATAAAAGGTTATCAATGATTCAAATTGTCAAAAATGCAATTTTAAAATTCAAAAAATATATAAATTAAAAATGATTTGAATATTCCAATGAAAATAATGTTAAACATTATTTTATTATATAATATAATATAATTATATTACATAAAATAATATAATTTTATTATATAATATATCAATATAATTATCTAAACATTCCATGTTATCGGATCGGAATGTAACCTTCAAAATTATAGGTATTCATGTTTCAATGATTTCAGTATAATTTCAGCAAGAATTGAAGTAGTGAAAAACTTGTAAGAAAATAAGTAGTTATTCGAAAATTGAGTAAATTACAATTGTAATAAAAGTGTCTAATATTTGTGACAGAATTACATACTTTACTTTATTTACCCATTTTGATGCATCATTTTTAATAAAAAATGACATTGTTCGACTTTATCTTGGAAAGGGGAGCAGCTACAATTGCGGGACCTTCTTTTTCGGATTCTACGGGTCAAAAACAGTAGAATAAGTAGAATTTTTCGTGAGTCAAGATGAAACTGAAGACCTCAGACGATCACCATGTAATGGAATTGCTGTGGGAACTAATAAAATAGCAGTCCCATCCTATAGATGAAAACGCTTAATTTCATGGAGGAAGATTTTCTGTTAGCTATAGTAAGTCATAGGGTGACCTCTATATTTTAAAATCAAAACTAACAGAATTGAAAGAGTAGATTTCTCGTTTTATCGATCGCTGATAATTATTTCGATTTATTTATTTTCACTGTTACTTTCAATGTAAGTTGTTATTGAAGATATTAAATCTTTGGTTGTTATGACTGACTTTCTCAATACACGGCCTCGTACACGGCGTAAAATAAAATGTATTTCAGTAATTTGTCTACATTTCTAATCCAGTCGCAGATGTTTTTCTTTGTCATAGGATATGCGCGTTATATTTTGGCCGATCTATACTATATTCTACTCGATTAGATTAGATGAGTGACAAAATATTTTTATATTGTGTACTGATTAATAAATTAATAACTGATTCTATTAAAACTTACATTTTCTGGAATGTGTTTAGAAAGTTATTGATAATTGAAATCGTCAGAAATGAGAGTTCAAATTTGAAAAAAAAAGTAAAAATTATTTGAATATTTCAATAAAAAGTAGGGGAGAGTGCCCTTGGTTGGGACGGTCCTTGGTTGGGACAGCGGGGATAAATGTTATAGATTAAGCATTAAAAATCTGAAAAAATTATTTCAGTTTTCATTTATTATAAGGCATGAATGGCTAAAGTGAAAATTATTTTTGTTTAGCTTACCCCTAGATATGAACGAAAATCACTCACAGCTAACAAAAGTAAAATGTTAGGGTATTTTTCCAGTGAATTTTTATTATCTTATCGAAATATTTTTGAAAAATAAAAAATATCTGCTTGTAGGGAATTTAATTAGTTTTATATAACCATTCATGTTTTTCAAAAATACTAACACTAACTACGTGTAAAAAATAATTTTCTATGCGCACGGAATATTCCTTGGTTGGGACACCTGCATGTTCCTTGGTTGGGACACTTCGCGCATGCGCATTACATTTGATTTTGTTTTCGCTTTCGATAACAGTAGAAGAAAGATGCTGGTAAATAGCGTCGATGTTGTAAATAGCGATTGTTTATTGAGAACAACATTGAGGCAAGCTGTTCAACTTTATAAAATAATGATTACAAAAATTTCACATAAGAATATTAAGTTAACTTGGCAGAAGTCGTTTTTCTTTCAATTTATAACCTAGAAAACATGCTATTACGAATGCTATATCTTTAAATAAGTGAATCGAATAATAATTGTTTATGGAATCATGTGATTTCCACTTAAAAATAATTGTTTTGATTATCCGACATTTTGAAGATTTGTTAACATGTTCTAGATGGACAAAAAGTCCAATTTAAAAGTTTGATATATTTTATTGTTCAAATTTTTGTGAAATTAATATATATATATATATATATATATATATATATATATATATATATATATTACTTCTAGTTAATATCATTCTCTATATTTCAGAGTGAATAATGTCAGTTATATCAAGAACTGTTTTATTTGTTCAATATAAACTTTATGAAACTGACCAATTTTACACAGCTGTAATATATTGCTGCATTTACTGAACAAAATTTTACATGACATATCTTGTTTCCCTTATACATTTCCTATATTTATTAATTCTTTCTAAATATTATATCACTTTAGTTTAATCACTCATTCATAAATACACATTTTTTTTAAGTGTCCCAACCAAGGACCGACGTGTCCCAACCAAAGACCGAGTGCCCTTGGTTGGGACGTTTTCATCGATTTAAACAAATCATTCTCAAATCAACAATTTGTATTCATATTTCATGTTATCTGTTTCGAAGTTATAGTTAAGCATCACTCTTATGTATAAGCATACAAAATTAATTATATTCATATATTTATTATTCTTATGAGCAAAAAACAAAAAACGTCCCAACCAAGGGCACTCTCCCCTATAGATTAAATGCTTAAATGATTATCTGAATTCCATTTTTAAAATTACATATTTCATGTTTAAAAAATATAAAGCGAAAATTATTTGAAGATGATAGTTTCATGCTTTTTATATTGTAATCTGTTTCATTAATTATTCGTTGATTCATTTTGTTTACAACTTTAAATTGAATAAAGATTGAATTTAAATATTTTTGTCAATTAAGTACCATGAATTGGCTATTTACTTGAATGTTATTTAATTGAATATGAGCTATTCTTTTTTAAATAAATGTACCTATAGAAATGAAATTTCAAGTTTGAAGGAGAATATATCATGTAAAAATCATTTGAGTGCTTCAATGAAAATAATTGTGTAACGCTTTTTATGTTATGAACTGATCATTTAATTATTAACTGATTCTACCGAAACTTGCATTTTATGGAATTAGTTTAAATATTCAAAAATGAAAGTTGAAACTTAAAAAATATGTATAAAGTAAAACTTATGTGAATGTTTTATTGAAAGTTATAGTTTAATACTTCTTTTTTGAATTGATTTATTATTTCTCATCTGATTAATTTTCTTTCAAATTATTAAATTACATGAAGATTGTTTTTGATTGATTTCAATTACGTACATGAATTAATTATTCATTTTTAGGTTTTTTTTACTGAATATTGTCTATAATTTGTATAATAAAAGTTTGTTTACATTGAAAAATATCTCTATTTCAATTAAGTAATTTCTCTCAATATTTGCGATGTTGCGAAATGATTATCTGAATTTAATTTTCAAAATTATATGTAAATATGTTTCAATTTTTTCTCAAATTACTAAAAAAGGTCACTAATAAATAAAATTTTCAGAAAGGAAAGTGAAAATTACTAAAAAATGTAAAGTAAAAATTGATTGAATACCTGAAGGAAAATTTATTACAGTTTTATGTTTTGTATGTTGTGAAAAGATTAACTAATTATTAGCTGATTAATTTTTTTCAAAATATTGAATTAAATAAATATTAAATTTTGATTTGTTTGAATTAGGCGCATACATTGATCATTTACTTAAATAAAAAAAATACCTCTATTTCAATTGTATAACTTTTGTACATTTTTGTGATGTTGTGAAATACGTACCTGGACTATGCTTTCCATATTATATGTAAATATATTTTATATTTCTATGGAATTAGTTTAAAAGATTATCATTAATTCAAATTTTCAGGAGAATATATAGTAAACATTATTCGAATGTTTTTATTAAATGAACTGTCTATTCTTTTTTATGTGGTGAAATCATTGAATAATATGTAAATATATTTAAATTTTTTCTGTGATTAGTTTTGAAGGTCATTAATAAATGAAATGTGTAGAAATGAAATTTCAAACGAAAAAAATATATAGAATGTATAAATTATTTGAATTTTTCAATGAAAATAATTCTTTGATGCTTTTCATGTTGCGAACTGATTAAATGATTTATTATCAATTGATTCTATTCAAACTTCCATTTTCTGGAATTAGTTTGAAAGGTTATTAATAATATTTATTTTCAGAACTAAAAGTTACGAAAAAAAATCAGGTGAAGTAAAAATTATTTGAATGTTTTAATAAAAATCATAGTTGTTCTTATTCTGTAAACTGATTAATTAATTATTAGCTGATTAATTGTTTTCACGATATTGAATTGAATAAAGATTTGAAAGAAAATTCCTAATTAAGTACCATAAATTTATTATTTACTAGGAGGTTATATAATTAAATATTGGATATAATTTGTATGATAACATCTCAATTTAGTTTTCAAAAATATATGTAAATGTGTTTTATTGTTTCTAAAATTAGTGGAAAAGGTTGAATGAATTAAATTTTTAGAAATAAAAGTACAGATTTAAAAAAAATGTAAAGTAGAGATTAATTGAATGTTTTAATGAAAGTCATAGTTTAATGCTTCATATTTTTTAAAATGATGGATTAATTATCTGATGAATTCTTTTCACAATATTAAATTACATAAAGATTTAATTTCAATTTGTTTCAATTAAGTAAATAAATGTATTATTTGCTTTAAATGTACGTAAATGAATACTGGCTATAATTCGTACAATAGCAGTTTATTAACATTTAAAATACCTCTATTCCAATTACGTAATTTCCGCCAATGTTTGTAATGTTGTGAAATCACTATTTAAATTTAATTTTCGAAATTATATGTATATATGTTCTAATTTTTCATGCAATTACTATAGAAGTTTACTAATAAATCAAATTTTCAGAAATTGAAGTGAAAATAAAAAAAAATGTGAAGTAGAAATTGTTTGAATGCCTGAATGAAAATTATAGTTGAATGCTTTTTATGTTCTCAACAGATTAATTAATCATTAGCTCATTGTTTTTTTAATATCAAATTACATAAAGATTAAATTTCAATTTGTTTAAATCAAGTACATAAATTGATTATTCAAGTGAAGGGCATGTAATTGAATATTGACTATAATTTTTATAATTAAAGATTATTTGGGTTTAAAATACCTCTATTCCAATTGTATAATTTTTTGCTGTTGTGATATAAGTATCAGAATTCTGTTTTCAATATAATATGTACATATTTTTTCTTTTCTATGGAATTAGTTAAAAAGATTGTTATTAATTCAAATTTTCATAAAAATATCAAGTAATTTTCTGGAATTAGCTTTAAAAGTCATGAAGAAATTAAATGTATAGAAATGCAATTTCAAATGAATAAATATATTTTGAATGCTTCAATGAGAATAATTGTTTATTGCTTTTTATGTTATGAAATTTTAGCGGATAAATAGTGATTCGAAAATTGTAAAAGATAAAAATGAAGAACAACAGTGAGCGCGCGCTTGCGCGCGCACGTAATAGTCTAGTATCTTGCTAAACGAAATGTTGGCCCAACTAACCATTTTTTCCATGGAAGAGTTTTTCCGGACGAGGTCCCCCTTATCTCGTCACTCGACCTTAATTGAAAGCGCACATCGGGGCTGATGCATATAAAGTCCAACGACAACGTTTTTCTTCATGAAGCTTTCATCCCGTTGTAAGCTTCCGGATGCGTGAACACGCGTGACTAGACATTCGTGTGCTCCATAGCAATTCACTGTATACTATATTGCTCTGCTGTAACTGACGTGCGGGTGAATTCCAGCCACACATATAAATAAGGCTCAAACTCGTTGGATCCACAGCGTGGAAATGTTTGTGTTCACAGTGTCACCAGATTGATTTTCGCAGCTTTCGCAAAAAAATTTAGTTATCATTCGCTATTCTTTTGCTTTTGCTATTCCTAGTGATTTGAAGAATTGAAAAATTAAATCTAAATTAACATTGAAGGTTCAAAATTCAATTATAATTATTATATTATGCTTAGAGAAGGACCTATTTATTAGAAATACCTGGTTTCGACATAAAATGATCCATACTTACACCTGGTGTAGAGGAAATAACCGCAGTATAATTGACTTCGTTATTGCAGATGAAAGACTAAGAGAACTAGTTACAGATACAAGAGTCATGAGGGGGGCCGAATGCAATACTGATCATTACCTTTTAGTCTCCAGGATGAACATAGGGCGGGGGTGGAGAAGAAAGAGAACCAAACAAACGAAACAAACGCGAATCAAGGTCGAAAATTTACAGAAACCGGAATTACGAATAGATTTTCAGAATAAGATAAACGAACGCATGGATAAGGCAATTTGGGAATCGCTTGAAAGGAACAAAGATGTAGAAGGTGCGTGGGCTTTATTGCGGGATACCATTGTTGAAACTGCGATTGAAGTGTGTGGTATGGCGAGGGTAGGAAAAAAGTCTGGCGATGCGTGGTGGAACGATGAAATTGCGGCAGCCCAACAAGAAAAGAAAGAAGCGTACAAAAGAACGTTGAACATGACAGGTCTTAGCGATGAGGAGAGAAATAGACTCAAAAATGATTACAGACACAAAAAGAGGAAAATTAAACGTCTAGTCAAAGAGAGTAAAGAGAAAACCAGAACAGAAGAAGAGAACAAAATAAAAAACTGCTTTGAAGGAATTATGAAACTATTATTTAAAGAGATGAAAGGAAGTAAAAGTACAGAGTTTTTTAGCATGAGAAACAGCAAAGGTGAAATGCTATATGATATAGACGGGATAGTAGACGCTTTAAAAGACTCTTTTAAAGAACTATTAGGAGGTGAAGATATAGGGCAACAAAACTACGACATTGAACATAATGCATTAGAAAACCCAATTGAAAAAGTCAGTGTCACTGAGGTCAGAGATATAATTAAGAACTTGAAAAACGGTAAGGCTGCTGGTTTAGACAGTATTAGCGCTGAAATGCTTAAATACGGTGGCGAGTACATACCTCACAGGTTGTGCGAATTGATAAATTTATGTTTCGAGACAGGAGAAGTCCCAGACGATTGGAGAAAGGCGATTATTGTACCAATATATAAAAAGGGAGATAAAAGCAACTGCAGTAATTACAGAGGTATCAGCCTACTAAGTACCGTAAGTAAAATATAATCAAAAATACTTATTCGTAGGGTAATGGAAATTACAGAAGAGAAGATATGGGAAGTCCAAAGTGGATTTATGCCAGGAAGATCATGTACAGATCAGATATTTAGCCTAAGACAGATCACAGAAAAAAGCTTGAGAGTAGGAAAGAGAGTTTTCTGTGCATTTATTGACCTAGAAAAAGCTTTCGACACGGTAAATAGAAGTAAACTTTGGGAAGTACTTAAAGAGTATGAAGTGAATGGAGGGCTCCTACAAGCAATAAAAGCAATATATACGGGTAGTAAAGCAAGTGTAAGGGTAAATGGGAAACTGAGTGACTGGTTCGATATCATGCAAGGCGTGAAACAACGATGCGTTATGTCCTCGTGGCTATTTATCATATTGATGGATAAGTGTCTAAGAACTGCCCTCTTCAACGAAAAAGGTATAGATCTCGAAACCGTCAAAGTATGTGGGTTGGCTTTCGCAGATGACAAGATTGTTATGGCGGAATCAATCGAAGACTTGCAAAGAATGTTGAATAAACTTAACACAAGCATGAAGAACATGGACCTCAAAATTAACGTGAATAAAACGAAAGTCATGGTTTTTGAGGGAAAAAGTGAGAAAACAATATGCAACATTGTCCTAAATGATGTGAGATTAGAACAAGTTGACAAGTACGTATATCTAGGTAGTCTATTCACTAGCGACGGAAAAATAGATGGGGAATTAGATAGGCGCATAAATAAGGGTAAGCAGGTTATCGGTAGAGCAGGATCCATCCTCACGAATAAAAACATATCAAAAAAAGCTAAAATGGCCATACATAATTCCATATTCGTACCAACTGTACTATACGGTAGCGAGGCATGGACCTGTCAAGAAAAGGACAGGAGTAAAATCAACGCGATCGGCATGAAACCTCTGCGCATAATATGCGGAAAAACACTGATGGACAAAGTCCGAAACGAGATAATCCTCAAAGAATGTGGTACAGGAGACACGCTAGTTGACATATGGGAAAGAAATCAGTTAAGATGGTTCGGACATCTTGAAAGAATGAAAGATGAACGACTGACGAAGCAAGTATATAAAGGTAAAGTAAATGGCAGAATGCCCAGAGGTAGACCGCCGAAAGAATGGTTAGAATCTGTAAATGAGACATTGATCCGAAGAGACATAAGAAGTCATAGGAACAGAAGAGCTTGCATGAAGAAATGCATGGACGTAAATGAAGCTAGAGTAGTATGCCAGGACAGAAATGTGTGGCGACAAATAGTTTATAAGCAGAGTGACAATAGAGTGAATGATGCCTGAAACAAAGACCTTGGATACTAATGGGCCCATGTGGGGAACCATACATAACAATTTTGTGAGGCTCCTCACTTGGGGTGATCGCTAGAGAGATTGATCAGCAACCTGGGTCGGAGCAGTGTTGCGGAGTGAACGTGTTATTTTAATAAATAACACGAAAACTCCAGGTCAATCTAAAATATACACATATACCTATATACCTATCTACCTTATACCATATAACGACTTACTTTACACCTATATACCTATCCCACTACTTTCCAACCGAGCAAGTCACGCCTACCCCGAAAGGGAAATGGCTTAATGGTATAATAATAATATAATATCATATTTATTATTCATGATGATTTTTTTATTTTTATTTTCATTTTTTCATTCTGATATTAAATGAGTTGGTGTTTCTTGGTAGTGGCTTTATGGTCCAGTAATGAAAAATCTGTGTTTTTTAATCAGACGTTTCGACTCATGTGGGAGTCCTCTTCAATGATTTATTCCTAAAAAAAAAAAAATTTACATTTTCAGTAATATGCTAAACAGAAACACATTCACGTTTTCAGTAATATGCTTTCGATAAAAAATAGCAGTGACGAACAATATATAATTTTAGAGAATAAAATACAATGACGACTATTTTTGTTGTATTATTTTTTAGGAAATACAATGATTTTTCTAATATTCATGGAGTTAAAGAATATAATATATAATGTAATCAGTTTGTGAATAATTGTTACTAATTCTCGATAAAACATAAATGAACTAATCGAAGAATTAAAATTTGAAAACGATGACAAATAATTAGAAAATTGTTTCATTATAGTAATGAAAATTCACGAATTTTTTAATTATTCTAGTTTGAAAAATAGTTTCCAGTTATCCATAATTTTTCTAATCTTATCAGTTTTTTTCAATGTATATTTTCATATGTCATTACTAACCATCTGCACGGTTTGGCAACGAATGTTATTACAGCAATACTAATGTGATGATTTTCTTAAACGATTGATAAGATCAGTAATGTCATATAAAGATATATACACATAAAAAAACTGATGAGATTAGGGAAATGTTTTGTCATGAATTAGTTACAATTATTCACAAACTAATTCCATTATATATTATATTCTTTAATTCCATGAATATTAGAAAAATTATTGTATCTTTTTTTGTAGAAAATTGATCTCCTTCGTTCAAAATTATTATTATCGCTAAAAATTAATTCGCTAAAAATTTGATTTTTTATTGCGAATTATTTTCTTCACTAAAAATCCAACTCTATTCTATTTTTGGTTGAAAATTAATCTTTTCTTGTTGAAAAGTTGTGTATTTCACTGGAAACTCGTCTTTTTTGGTTGACAATTAATTATATAAAATGAAAATTCAACTATTTTATTTTTGGAAAAAAATTGATATTTGTATTTTAAAAATTCATGTCCTTTGCTAAAAATGTAACTATTTTGCTAAAAATAATTTTTTTTTTCAAAAATTAATTTTCTTCACTAAAAATGTAACTATTCTATTTCTGATTGGAAAATGATATTTCGAATTAAAAATTGATTTTTCCTCCTTGAAAATTCTTGTATTTTGTTCAAAATTCGCCTTTTTCGTAGACAAATCATTCCAAATGAAAATTCAACTATTCTATTTTTGGTTGAAAATTCATCTTTTCTTGTTAAAAAATTCGTCTTCTTTTCATTGGTTAATTCATCTTTCATGTAAAAAAAATCTTTTTTTTTGAAAATGCAAATATTTTGTTGTTAAAAATACGTTTTTTCATCGAGAACTAATTTTCTTCACTGATGATGTAACTTTTTTGTAACTGTGATTGAAAATTGATATTTATATTGAAAATTGATCTTTCCTTGTTAAAAATTCGTGTATTTTGTTAAAAACTCGTATTTCTCTTAGATTAATTATTTTAAATGAAAATTGAACTATTCTATTTTTGGTGTAAAAATTGGTCGTTTTATGTTGCAACTTAAAAGTTGATCTTTTTTGTTTGAAAATTCAAGTACTTGGTTAAAAAATCATCTCTCTTCGTTGAAAATAATTTTTCGTTCTTAAAAACGTAACTTTTTTGCTAAAAATTCGTTTTTGTATCAAGAAACAATTTTCTTCACTGGAAAGTTAACCATTCTATTTTTGGTTAAGAATTAATATTTTTAATTGAAAATTGATCTTTGCTCGTGGAAAATTCTTGTATTTTGTTAAAAATTCATTTTTTTTTGGTTGAAAATTGATTATTTCAGATGAAAATACAAATATTCTATTTTCAATTGAAAATTGATATTGTTATGATAAAAATTCATATTTTTTAGTGGAAAATTCTAGTACTTGTTCGAAAATTCATCATCTTCTTAGAGAATTAACCTTCTTTGTTAAAAATGTAACTATCTTGCTGAAAAATTCGTTTTTTCCATTGAAAATTCATTTTCTTCACTGAAAATGAAACGATTGTATTTTTAGTTAAAAATTGATCTTTTGACCTTGAAAATTCAGGTATTTTTTTGAAATTTGTGTTTTTGGTATAGAATAATATTTTTGGTTCAAAATGAATCCTTTTTGGTTCAAAATGCAACTGTTTCGTGAAAAATTCATCTCTTTTGTTTGATGATTCAACTATTTTATCTAAAACCTATATTTTTTTAAAATATTAAGTCTTACATTCATTATTTTAATTAATTTTCTGGATAAAACATCAAATATTTGGTTGGAAGTTGAATTACTTCGTACCAAAAATTAATTTTTTTTTGTTCTTTAAGTTTCCTAATTTTTTTTGAAAATTCAAAAAGTTGGTGGTAGATTCACTAATTAGTTAAGAATTCACATTTTCAATCGAAAATTCAACACTCTAGTAGAAAATTAGAATATCCGTTCAAAAATTGAACTCTATTTGAAGATCAAGCTATTTTGTTGGAAAACCATTTTTTTTTAAATAAATGTTTTTTCTGAAAATCTTGCAAATTAATTTATGGTTGAAATTTTTCAGTATAATTTGAAAATTCCATCACTTTATAGAAATTTCATGTGTTTTGTTAAAATTTCGCCTAGTCTAATAGAAAATTAATCTGCTTGGCTGAAAAATTTAGAGAATTTATTTCCTGTTGATAATTTATCTTTTTGATTGAGGATTTAACTAGTTTATCAAAAAACGGGCTTTTTTCGTTAAATTCAACTGATTGATAATTTTTGTTTTCTCTTGTTGAAAATACGTTTTTTTTTATATAAAAACTAAACTATTTCATTTTTTCTTGTAACCTTTTCAGTTAAAAATTCAACTATCCGATTAAAAGTAAATTTTTTGTTAAAAAATTACTCCGCTTGGTTGGAAATCCATCTTTTGTAGTGTAAAAAGTTAGCTATTTGGTAAAAAAACTCAACTCTTGTATTAAAAGTTCAACTATCTCACTAAAAAATTTAGTATTTTCTTAAAGTTATCTTTTTCAGTTGAAAATTAAATATTTTCTTCAAATTTATTATTTTGGTCATTGTTTTTGGTTGAAAATTTGTTTTCGGGTTTTAAAGCCAACTGTTTTCTGAATCACTCGACTTTTGAGTTTGAAAACTTAACTATTTTGTTGAAAATTCGTCTTTTCGAGTGGAAAATTAATCTTCTTTGTTAAAAGTTTATTTACGTGTTTAAGGATACAACAATTTTGTTAAAAATGCGTCTTTTTGGTTGAATTTTTTTTTTCGGTTGAAAAGGAATGTTTTAAACTAAAGATTCAACTAATCATTTTTAGGTTGAAAACTTATCATTTTCAGTTGGAAATTAACTATTTGGTTAAAAATTCATGAATTTTTGATGTGTAAACATCTTAGACCTCGATATGGGGAGTCGCGCCTGCTTTGAATGAAACCACGACTGCATAGTGTAACGCAGGCCTGTGACACACACACGTTGTGTCTTATGGCACAGACCGGAGGCTCGGTTTTATTCACCCACAGAAAGGAGCCTTTCGGTCTCTCTCTTTGCCCATCTCTCTCTCTCCTTCTCCATCTCTCCTTCTCTCTCTCTCTCTCTCTTTTGTTATTGTTTTCTGGATATAAGTGATAGAATTTATTAATCTTCTTCAGGAAATATAATTAGCCTAATTCTAAGTGTAGATGCGTAATATAAATGCCACACAATGTGTTCTTTCAGATAACTCATATCGGTCCGCACCGGTATTTTATAAACAAAGCTTGACTAAGCAGGCAAAGAAGAAAATGCGTTTTAGGAAAGGGGCCGTACGTAAATTCGACCAATTTTTTTTCTTTAACCATTAACATTCAAATCCCATTAACATACATATACAAATCAAAAATTTTGAAATTTATTTCTTTTAAACAAAAAAAGGGACTTTTCTACGATAAGAGATGACTTCTTAAGAAAATACTTAAATTTTCTGAAAAATAATCAAATTCTCTACAAAACAATTGAATTTTCAAAGAAATAGTTCAATTTTCAACATTAAAAGAAAATTCGTAACAAAAAAGTTTAATAGTTGATAGTTCAACCTAGAAGGATGAAATGTAATTGAAAAAAATTAATTTGAAAATTCAAAAGACGATTTTTCAACAAATAAAAAGATTTCTCAGTGATGAAAGAAAAAAAAGTTCACCTGAATTGTTGATCCTGAAAGCCAAAAGACAAATTTTCTGTAGAAACATTGAATTTTCAACCAATAAAATAGGAATTTCCAGCAAAAAAATTAATTTTCAACAAAATAGTTAAATTTTTAACTAAAGAGGTAAAGCTTCATTAAAAACAAATTCAACAGAATAGTTCAACTTTTACCCACGCAGTTAAATTTTCAATTATAAAAAATCAGTTCTCAACTAAATAGTCAAATTTAACCAAAAAGATGAATTTTCAAATTAAAATATGAATCTTCAACGAAAAAATTATTTTTTAACAAAGTGATTCAAGAAAAATTTTCAAAAAAACCCAGTTTAATTAAGAAGTAAATTTTCTACGAAGGTATTTGAATTTTCAACCCAAAAAGACGAATTTTCGATAATAACAGTTGAATTTTCATACAAAAAGGATGCCTTTTTAAAACAATTATTTAATTTTTGATCAAACAGTTGTATTTTCATCGAAGAAAGATCAATTTTCTACTAAAACAGATGACTTTTTAAATTAGAAAGACAAATATTAAAAAATATAGTTGAATTTTCATCGAAAAAATATTTTAATTAATCTTTCTACACAAAATGTGAATTTTTCTCAAAAGATAAATTTCCTACGAAATAGTTGATTTTTCAACCAAACAGTTGCATTCTTATTAAAAAAAGATTGATTTTCTACTCAGATAGATGAATTTTTTAATCAAAAATATACATTTTCCAAAAAATAGTTGGATTTTCATCTAAAAAACATCTAAATTTATTTTTCAACACCAAAATATGAATTTCTGTCAAAAAGTAAATTTTCTACAAAATAGTGGAATTTTCAAGCAAAAAGATTAATTTTTGAACAAAACTGTTGCATTTTCAAACAAATAATGAAATTTACAACTAAAAAGATCATTTTCAGGAAGAAGCGTCTGCAAAAAAAGAAATATAAATACAAAGCAAATAAATTACTCAGAAGAATGTTATATCAGGATTACCGCAAAACTTAATTTTAAAAATTCTCTAATTTTTCCCTAACCACCTTTTCATTTTCCCTGACCATTAATATTTAAAAACCAGAATATTACATTTGTAACATTTTGAACCAAGAATCTTTTATAAGTGGAATATAATAATTTCGAATAGAAGTTGAAAATTTTCAAATCTATTCGGTTTGACAGTTATTTAAAGTTATATAAATCTCGGACTTTTGTAAGATTTTTTGCCAAATTCCTGACTTTTTCCTGAATTAAAAAAAATTGTTGTTGCCTAGGTTCCTTTTTTCACTCACCAGTTTTCTTTGTTGCGTAACGTTGAATTCATATTAAATTTCTGTACAATTTCTGCGAGATACTTATTTAATTTGTGAATTTCCGAAAGTTACATACATGAATGAAGGACCCCCCCCCCCCTTCAGTAACAAATCGTAAAAAAATCTTTTGACCCCTCCATCCCCCTTAAGCTGTTACGTAATTTAATTACGGTCCCCAATAAAATTGTTTGAATAATGAATCAATGAATTTTTTAAGTGTTGAAAATTATATCATTTTTGAACAATTTTAACTTAAAAACAGTACAATTTAGTGATTATAAGTTGTTTCTTGAAAATCTTAAATGAAAAATGTAATTTACAAATGAAAAATAAAAAAAAATTAAACAATGGATACTTTTAAATTATGAATATATTAATTAAAATGTTTTTGAAAATTAAAAAAAGATTAGGAAGTTTCAATCGAATGCATACATTTAATTAATTACGTAGGTCATTCAAATTGAAATAGTTCAATTTTTAACGTAAAAATCTATAAATTATTTAATTATAAACAGATTCAGAATCGTCTTGTTTGCTTTATGTAAGATTTCAATTTCAGTCAACGTTTACCGAAGATGTTTACACATAAATCTGTATTGGGTCATAGTTTAGGACGCACGTGATTTATTTCTTTCAAAATTTGTCTTTTGGTAGAAAACTAATTTTTGTTATCAAAAATTTATCTTTATTGATTGAAAAGTAAGTTAATTGGTTAAAAATTCAACTATTTTGTGAAAATTTTGAAATATTTTCTTGAAAGTCTAGGGTTTTGTTGAAAATTCTATTATCTTCCAAATAATTTGTCTTTCTGGGTTAAAAATTTAAGTGTTAGGTTGAAATGCTGCTGTCCTTTGTTGAATTTTAATTCCATTTGTTTTTTGATAAATTAATCTTTTCTGGTCAAATATTCAACGTTTAAAAACTCGAAAGTTCTGTGAGGTACCCAAACATTTTTCCTACACATTTTATATCCCAAAAAAATACAAATTCTGTTTTGAAAAAGACTCGCATGTGTTTTTTTATTTTTGTCTAAAAAAAAGAACGTGAGATACAAAAGGAATGAAAAAATCCAGGTTTACTCGGATTGAAGGCTCAATTTCATAGTTTGCTTTTAAAAAGAGAGGACCGCCATCTGAACAAAACGTGACCAGGTCCGAATTGGCACCGAAATTCGGTGAGGAACAATCAACAAAGTCGTGGGTCGACAAAATAGGCTCGGCCAGCTTCAAGTGCGTGGGGTTGCACTGTGGCGAGAATGGCGCAGGTGTCCGCTCGCCTCACAATGCGCGAGAACAGGCGTCATGCGCTTGTATGTTGCAGCACGCACTTTCGAGCCTCGAAACAGAATAAACGTTCGGCCCACGCCATCCGCTCGCCGCAATTGCTGCACGCCCGTGTAAAATTGGATAATGCCGTAGAAATAGGTGGATTTATGCGCCGCGAGGAACACCGCCGGGCTTGTATCCATTCGCTCGTGAACCTTAATCTGACAATCAACGATATTTCGATTGTCCAATCTGCAGACATCCCTCGACAATCCAAAACCATTTTCCTGATAAATGTGTTCGCTCACGTCAAAACGAAACATATACAAAATAGCAAATTTTCTCTATTTCGATTATAGAATCAGAAAGGACCTAGAGTGATGGTCCTTAGGGCGGTCCAAAAATAAATTTAAAAAAAAAATTTCACCCGAGAGGGCGAGCCCCCCTCCCCCCAAAAAAAGTTTCCATTTTTGGCGAGAAAAAATCCATAATTTTTTTTGTTTGAAATTCGAATATTAAACCGTGCCACCGAGCACTTCAAAATCCCATTTAATTAACATGGGGAAATTTTGTATTTTTGAAAAATTGAACTCATACTTCCGGGCTTGATCGAAACGTGCCAACTTTTTTAAAGCTTGAAGAGGAGTACCTATGAAATAAAACCATACTAATAACTTCTATTTTTAACCCCCCCCCCCCCCCCCCCGCCCCCCAAATATGACCCAAAAATAAAAAAAGTACATTTTTACGTATTGTTGTTACTTTTTAGCAATTTCCGTCGCCTTTTTCATACAGATGATTACTAATGGACACTTTGAATATTTCCCATGACTCTTCAAACGATTGTTGATTGTTTAAACAAATTCAACTTTTTAAAACAATTATTTATTGCAAAAAATGTAAAAAATAATCGTATTTTCTGATTAAAATGTAATTGTTTGTCATTGTTTGGAGCAGTCTTTTTTTGACATTATGTAATTATTAAAACAATTACTTATTGTTTGTTCGCAAAATTTTTAAAAATTGACCCAGAGATTTCCAGTTTTTTCTTAAATTGGTATCCCATGCTACTTTTTGTTGGATGAGTATATAATTTTGATACCTTTTTTTTAATTTTAATTAAATTTCTATTTGTTTAAACAATTCTGATTTGCTTAAACAGTTTTGTTTGATTACTTTGAAAAAATTTAATGAAATACATATGATTATTTTTCTGACTGTTTAGTGTATAGCAAGAATATATTAACCATTTTTTACTTATTTAAACAAATATGATTTTTTCAAAAAATTACTTTTCCAAAAATATGAATATCAATCGGACATACTGGAAGACACAAAAAATGTGTATTAAAATATATTTACGAAAGTATTTCTATATGTCATATTTTATATTATTGATCCACATTTTCTAATAAAAAACTGCTTGAACGGATGAAAATTGTTTAAATAATGACACAACGTTTTCAGCAGAATTTACTACTCCTCGAAATCATTCAATATTATGTTTAATTCAGAAAATATGATTTAAACAATATTTTTTGAAAAATAATTGTTCGAACAAATTACATTTGTTCAAACAATTGAAAAATGGTTGATATATTCTTTCTATACACTATGCAGTCAGAAAGATAATTATATGTGTTTTATTTCATTTAATTTCTTCAAAGTTATCGAACGAAATTGCTGAAGTAAATCCAAATTCTCTAAACAAATAGGAATTTATCAAACATTAAAAGATATGTATCAAAATTATATAATTATTCAACAAAATGTAGCATAGGATACCAATTTGAGAAAAAACTGGACATCTCTGGGTCAATTTTTAGACATTTTGCGAATAAATAATAAGCAATTGTTTAAATAATAACATAATGTTTTTAAAAAAATGAATACTTCAAACAATGACAAACTTTTACATTTCAAACAGAAAATACGATTATTTTTTACATTTTTTGGGAATAAATAATTTTTTTAAAAAGGGGAATTTATTTAAACAATTAAAAAATGTTCAAAAAGTCATGGGAAATATTCAAATTGTCCATTAGTAATTATTTGTATGGAAAAGACGACGAAAATTGCTAAAAAGTAACAATAATACGTAAAAATGTACTTTTTTTATTTTTGGGTCATATTTGGGGCG
>CAKNXH010000125.1:193888-231921 GCA_932178445.1 Andricus quercusramuli
AAGGGTTCTCTAAGTACTTGAAGCCGTTCTTCTTGGTGGTTTGGAACCCACCTTAAACTGCAAGTCCCCCTCCCACCATCAAGTGTATGGGAGCGCGTAATCAAATTAAGGAGACGTACAAGGAAAATGTCAATCCTTAGGCACTTAGGGGACACATTAGAAACTGCCATTCAGAAAAAAAATAAAAAATGAAGTAACTAGATACAACTTGTCCAAAAAAACTAGTTACTTCCCATCACTACACATTGTTCACCCTTTTTATTTATTAATTTTTTTTTGTTATTTTTTGTTATTTTTCATTTCCTAGTTTCTCATGAGTCTCCGGAGTTGACACTAAGTAAAGTTATGTATCTTGATACTTTGTATAAAGTATTCCTGTTAGACAGGGGCTTAGGATTACGCTGAAAGCGCGTTAAAGCGGAAGTCAGCGTTGACGAAAGTTTGCGAGAAATTATATTTTCAGTTAGTCTAGAAAGTAAGGTTTCATGCTGACGCTTCTTGAGGGGTCAAGTGTCATATATCTGTTTTTGTGATCCCTGACACTCTGAAATTTAAGATAGCTAGCTTCCGACAGACGCAAATTCTCGGATTAGGTATGTCGCTAACCACTATGCACGATGGAATTCAGAGCATGTTTGCATAAACATCCCTTAACAGTGGCTAATTGAATATCTCTCTTAACAGAATTTCGTCTTCAGTGATAATTAATTCTCCATTTAGATTAGGTACCATAATAATTACATTGTTTGAATTTCGCGGGAAAATGTATCGTTTCAAATTGGAGAAGGCGCCAAATTTAAATGATAAAGAAGTCAAAGTAATGGCAAACATACTATTCGCATTAAACAGTGCCTTTACTCACGGTTGCTGCAATATAAAAACTTCCAAAATTTTCTAGGTATAAAACCAACCGTACAAAAACACATACAAAAAATATCAATTTTTAACCAAATAGTTAGTTGAATTTTCAACCCAAAAGATTGAATTTCTACCAAAAAAGGCTCATTTTCAACAAAGTACATGAATTTTCATCCAAAAAGATCAATTTTCAACCAAAAATAGAATAGTTAAAATATTGGGGAAATGAATGTTGAGCAAAAAAAAAACGAATTTTAAACAAAAGTTTTTTTTTCATAATAAAAGTGATTTTTCAAGAAAAAATAAAAAAGTTGAATTTTCAGTGAAAACAATGAATTTTCAACAACAAAATGTAAATTATTGACCAAATAGTGAAATTTTCAACCCAAGAGATGAATTTCCTATCAACAAAGAAACGAATTTTCAACTGAATAATTATTTTTTACCTAAAAAAATGAATTCTTAACAAAAAATAGAATAGTTACATTTTTCACAAAACACATAATTTTTTAACCAAAAAGATTACATTTTTATCAAAAAAAGTTGAATTCTGCACACAAAAAGTGGACTGGTTAAAGTAAATATTTAACTAGAATGATGAATCTTCAACTAAAAAAAAATTAATTTTCGACTACACACATGAATTTTCAACTGAAAATTTAAATTTCCTACTAAAAATAAAATAGTTGAATTTTCAGTTAGTAAAATAAGTTTTCCGCCGAAAAACGAACGAATTTTCAACAAAATATTTGAATTTTCAACCAAATAAATGAATTGAAGGGATTTCTTAGAATTTCAAAGATTTGAAGATAATTCAAAATGTTTCGGTCAATCTCCGTTCTAAAGAATTTCCTTCGATTTTGAAGGATTTGAAAAGATTTCATGGAATCTATAAGATTTTAAAATATTGAAAATATCTCCAAGGGATTTCAGAGAATTTCCAAAATTCACAAATATTTCAAAGGAATTTTGAGAAAGTTCATAAGATTTCCGAGGATTTAAGTATAATTCTGGGGAACTTTGAAGACTTTCAACAAAGTATTTTCATAAATTTTCTTGGATCTCAAAGAATTTCATCAGATTTCAAAAATCTCAAAATATTAGAAGAATATCATCAGATTTCGTGTAACTTTACGGAATTTCAACGGAGTTCATATTTTTAATGGAATTCAAAAATTTATTCACAAAAATTAAGAGATTTCAAAGGATTTCAATTTGAAAAGATTTTCAAACATTTCGAATAAATTTCATGAACTTCAACAGTTTTTTGAGGTATTTGAAGGGTATTTTAAAAAATTCCCAAAAATTTCCAAGCGTCTAAAAAATTTCAAGATATTTTTAAAAATTGCAAAAGATTTGAAACGTTTCAGGGTATTTTCAAAGATACCAAGAAATTTTCAAGAGATTTTAAAAATTTGAAGAAATTTCTCAGGAATCTAATGATTTAAAGTAGTTCAAAAAATTGCATGCGATTTTGAAGAATTTCAGAAGATTTAGAAGGATTTTATAGAAACTATAAGGTTTTAGGATATTGAGAAAGATATTCAATCGGTACCCTCGAAACGTAAGCAGTCAGGGCCGCCCGAACCGTTCCCAATTGGAATGCATAATATTGTGCAATATACTGTGTTAAGTACTCGCGCACTGCAGCCTTTCCGAGGCGAGAGTCGCTACCGTCTCTCGCCCTCCCCGCTGACAAACTGCGTGTGCAGCAGTTCTAGGAATTACAAAACCGGACCGGCTTCTATGGGACCTGTAGTGTAGTATGAAATGAAATTCGATGTGATTGGATAGATTTTATTATTAAAAAAATGAGATTTTTGTATGGAAAAAATCACTGTTGTTTTCACTTTTCAAAATTCAAGAATATTAAATACTGTAAACCTTCAAAGTTTTGAAAAATTATATGATTTCTCATCGAAATTTCTCAAAATAATCAATCCAAAGCTACTGGAGCGGTGAGAAATTAAATAATTTCAAACTTCTTTTGGAATTAAAGTGTTTTACAATTAGTTTCGTGGAACTAAATCTTTAAAAATTAATATTTTTTAAATTATACATCACGCTTTTCAAAATCTAAAGTACAATCATATAATATTCATCATTTATTTATTATTATTTATTATTATTATTATTATTTATTTATTATTCAATCATTTAAATATTGATATTTTATAGATATATTTATTTTCATTTTTTCGTGAAAAGGAGAAAATTTAAGAAAATTCGAAAAAAATTTGTGTAAACAAATTTCTGAGTTAATAAATATGGCGGAAAAAGTAGGAAATTTCAAATAATTATTTTTCATCGAAGTGCAAACAACGAAACTATACGCTGAATCGTCGACATAGCATGTATGAATATTCATCGAATGTAAATAATTTGTTTAATAAACAAATCTTGTGCTGCAACCAAATTTCATGAACAAATATGTGGTTTTCCCTTTTTTATCAGCGAGCATTTCTTTTTTTTATTAAAAAAAATGAACACAGACCACTATATAATCAAAAAAGGAACAAAAGTAAATGTTCATAATTGTTATAAACAAAATACGTAAACATTGTCAAAATATACATTTTAGACCAATTCATATCACAGAGGTATAAATTTAAACTTTTTAATTAATAACTGTAATTTTTATTAACAAATTATACAAAGAAACTATTCAAATTTGATTTTTTCCTGATCATTCAAAACTGTTAAAGTCTGAGAGATACAAAATTGTTACAAATGTTAACTTCTAATTGTTTATTGTAACAGTTATTAACAAATTACATACAAAATTTCTCCAAATATGAATTTTTTATTCGAATTTGTTTTCTTTTCAATACAGTGCTGTTCAATTTTGAGGTGTGCCAAATCGTTATAAATTTTACCTTCAAATTGTTCACTGTAATTACGATTAACAATTTATATAAACAAAATCTCCAAATATGCATTTTTTATCTGACATTTTTTTCTTAATCATACAGTACTGATAAAGATTCAGGAAAGCTTTCACGATGTCTCACGATTTTCTATGATGCTTTTTAAATTCTGGTCGCTTTTCGTGTCTCGGGAGCAAACTTCACAGTTGGTTGAGAAAATGAAACATTTTTATTATTATTTATAACAATTGAAATGGATATGTACATAAAATTTGTATTGATGGCTGAATTATAATAATTTACTATGCTTGAAACTTTACCAGTATTATATAATTAGGAAAAAAAATTCAAATAAAAAATGCATAGTTGAAGAATTTGTTTATATAATTTGTTGATAGAAAATACAGCAAACAATTGAAAGGTAACAGCAATTCAACAGCAATGTAGTAAAAGGAAAAAATTTATATTTAGAGAATTTGCTTATGTAATTTGTTAATAACAATTACAGTGAAAAATTAAAAGGTGAAATTTGTAATAATTTAATATCCCCCAGACTTTAAGAGTATTGTATGATTGAGAAAAATATTTGTATGCAAATTTCATATATTTTGTCAAATTGTTTATATCATTCGTTAATAACAATTACAGTTTATAATCAAAAGATGGAATTTACACCACTATGATATCCATTTTTCCATAATAGTACCTATCATGTGCTTCGAAAAAAAAATCATTTTAACAGGAAAATGTACATTCCGACGATATGTACGCGCATTTTGTTTATTTTTTGATTATACAGGGTGTTTTTTTTAACTTGAGACAACGAAATATATCAAAAAATACGCATTCTACGGAAAAAATGTCTGGAATAAAAACTTTTTATTTTCGAGTGGGTAAAAATATTTGTTGAAATTTACCCCAGCCCCACCCCCACAGGAGGCAGGGGTGGGGGTAACTTTGTAATTTCAAATGGCAACCCCAATTTGTTATCACAGGTTCAGATTCTCCTTTACGAAATACGTAAGTTTTATTCGGAAAATTTGTTTCGATTCGCGATAGATGGCGCTGAAATTGCGAAATTGAACACCCCGAAGGGAATAGACAACTACTCCGTCCGCGTCGTTATTCCTGGGTAGAGCTAAAAGTAGTGTCAACAATTTCGTTTTTCGCAATTGCAGCGCCATCAATCGCGAATTGAAACAAATTTTCCGAATAAAACTTACGTATTTCGTAAAGGAGAATCTGGATCTGTGATAACAAATTGGGGTTGCCATTTGAAATTGCAAAGCTACCTTCACCCCTGCCTTCTGTGGAAGTGGGGGTGAGGTAAATTTCAACAAATCTTTCTTCCCCCTCGAAAATAAAAAGTTTTTATTCCAGACATTTTTCCCGTAGGATGCGTATTTTTTGAAATATTTCGTTGTCTCAAGTTAAAAAAAACACCCTGTATAGTGATCTGTGTTAATTTATTTTGTTTTTGATAACACAACATTTTTTTGTGCTGATCAAAGAGGAAAAACCACATACTCGTTCATAAAATTTGTTTACAGCAAATGTTTTGTTTATCGATGTCGGAAATTGAATGCTGAGTATTAAAAAAAAAAAAATCGGGTAGAAAGTGCGACCTCTGGACGAATTTGACCGCAAAAATCCATTTCTGGTCCACTGTGCCATGTCGATCCGCGCCTGTCAGCAACCTAATATTACAAATTGACCCACCGCGTGCAATAACCAGCCCGACGCTCGAAAACGTGTAAAAGTATTGTCCGATTGTCTCAAAAAAAGAAAATTTTCAAAATCGAAAAATCAATTTTTGGAAAATGTAGGATTGTGAGAATAAGGAAATGAGACTTTTTCCTCTCAGTTTTTTTTTCACCAAACGTTTATTTTTAATAAATAAAAACGAGATATTGAAAAAAATGTCTCCCTGATTTAATTAAGTTTTAAAACTGAAATCGTTCTAACTCGGCCAAATATTACTGAAATAAGTTCATATTTGTAGGACATGTTTAAAATATTCTAGCGATGCCTACGAAATCATGTAAAAGTTAGCAATCGCTTATTGTTTAATAATGTTTAATCGCAAAATGAGGTCAATCGATAATTGTGTTTTTTGTTGTTTTCGCCGGTAAAAAGTATTCAAGTTACTTCGACTTTCAAACAACTTTCAATGAGTGATTTGTTTAGCAATGTGGAATGAAGTTTTTTGAGAAATCTCATATCGATTCGTTGAAAAATTACTGAGATATGCAGAATTGGAAAAAGCACTCGACGTCTGCCCGCGCTGTTAACTAAAGCGTCGCGAGGACTGCTCTGTCATGCAGCGTTCTCCAAGTTAAGTTTGGATTTTTTAGAAATATTTTTGAAGGAGGTGGAAGAGAAATTAGTATATTATAATTTATGTGTAAAAAAGACAAAGTTATTTTACAGGCTATTGCGTAATCCTCGAGTGCACAATGCTGATGTTTACTAGGCAATCAACTCAAATCAAGTCCAATTTTAGGTGTGTATAGTATGAACTTTCTGAATAATTCAGAAGATTTGCTGTAAATTGAATCTCTAATCTAATATACATTCAAAAATTAAAATTTTCAATTTGGATTTCTGGTCAGGAGTGAAAGCTGCTGCGAAACGGATCTATGTGTCGTTTTTGTATAGTGCCCCTTAATTATTCTCAAATGTGAAAAGTAATTTACCAATTGAAAATAAAAATTTGCAATCCGTGTCTAAAAATATCAAGCGTTTGGAAAAAAACAGAGCAGTCATCGCGACGCATTAGCTAACAGCGTGGGCAGACGTCGAGTGCTTTTTCCAAATCTGCATATCTCAGTAATTTTTCAACGAATCTACATGAGATTTTCTGAAAAACTTCATCAAAAATTGCTGAACAAGTCACTCTCTGAAAGTTGTTTGAAAGTCGAAGTTACCTAGATACTTTTTACCGGCGAAACCAAGAAAACACAATTATCGATTGACTTCAATTTGCAATTGAAGATTGTTGAACAATAAGCGATTATTAACTTTTTTATGATTGCCTAGGCAACATTTTAACGATTTAAGTTTTAAAACCTAATTAACTCACAACAGCGAGACATTTTTTTCCAATATTTCGTTTTCATTTTTGAAAATAAACGTTAGGCAAAAAAATTCTCATGGGAAAAAGTTTCACTTTCTTATTCTCTACATTTCTAAATTTCTAGGAAATTGATTTTTCGATTTGGAAAATTTTCTTTTTTTGAAATGATAGGACAATAATTTTACACGTTTTCGAGCGTCGGGCATGTTATTGCATCCGGCTGCTCAGTTTCAGCTGCTCTCCTTATTAAGAAATCTCTAAACGATCATGTTGTTTTCGATTATGATGATTTTCGAGAATAACGTTTGTTAACGCTTGCTCACTGTATGCCGCTCATATCCTCTCCGTTCAACAGTAGTGTATGCATGTGTGTGGCACTGCATTCTATATCAGTGATGCTAACTGAGTCGCCTTTATCTGCGCATTTTTGAATTGTAATATAGTTGATTGGCTGTAGTGCGCGCCTGTATCTAAATTCGCAATGAGGACGCGAACTAGAACCAATAAGCGCCATCTCACTGTGGGAAATAGTAATCGAATCGCAGATCGAGTTCGATAATGCGACACATTAGTTGGCTCAATGTTACCAACCGTTGCACTGTAAAATCTGTAAAAGGAGAAACACCTTAAGTATAATATTATAAGGTGAGTAATGAACCATTACCTTAATTGTGATGAAAATATGTTTTTAAACTTTTTACGCGAACAAGAAATTTTCAAATTAATCATTTTTATGCTCTGTAACTGTGGTTTTTATTACAATTTAATTATAGTTATGATATTAAATATCATGTGTGAAACTCGTGTACGTTTCGGTTCTATTTTCCCTATAGGATTACATTTTCCATTTCCTTATAGTGTCACATACGGTTAATTTTTTTTCCGGTTGGAATAAAAGTATGTCAGAGATCCTTGTATGCCTGTATATCAAAAATTTTATAATTTAAAAAGACATTCAAATTAAGAATTTTTACGCTCTTGAGGGGCACTCTCATTGACAAAAACATTGATAATTTGAGGAACTGATTTTGATAATTTAAAGGGATTTCAAAGAAGTTTAAAGAGTATAAGGTATTTTCTCAAAATCCAAGGAATTTTCAAGATCCTGAAACAATTGCAAGGAATTTTGAAACATTTTTATGAATTTGAAATATTTTGTGGTATTATGAAAGATTTTAAGGAATGTTTAATTGATTTTACTAATTTAATAGGATTTCAGAGGATTTCAAGAATTGCAATTGATTCGAAAAGATTTCAAATTGATATATTGTAGGAAAATGTTTGACAAAATTTCAGTACATTTCAAGAAATTTGTTATTTATTTTAATAATTTGCAGAAATCTTAGAAGACTGAGTATATTCTAGGGCATTTAAAAAGAATCCAAGGTATGTTCAAGAGATTCCAACAATTTGAAGGAATTTCAAAAAGATTTTAAGTATTTGAAAACTTTTAGAGATTTCTTGAAGATTCCAATGATTTTTCATTTAATTTCAGTACTTTAATTGATTTCAGAGGATTTGAAATATTCTAGAGTAATTCAAAAAAATCCAGGGCATTTCCGGAAGCTTCACAAAGTTTTAAGTGATTTTCAAAGTTTGATAAGGTCTTGAAATATTTTGGGGAATTTCTAATGACTCCAAGAAGTTTTTTATGTGAATAATTTGAAGGAATTTCGAAGGATTTGAAATATTTCAGGCTATTTTTTAAATCTTCATTTGATTTTAAAGAGAATAACAAAATTTCGAGAATTCAAGGAATTTTGAATTGATTTCAGAAGATTTCAAATATTTTATAGTATTTTAAAAGATTCCAAGGCATTTTCAAGAGATTTAAAAAGTTTCAGGGAATTTTGAAAAAGTTTTGAGGACTTGAGAACTTTTAGATTATTTTAAAAGTTTCCTAGAAGTTTCCAATTGATTTCAGTAATTTAATTGATTTTAGAGGATTGGAAATATTTTAGAGTATTTTGGAAGATTTTAAGGCATTTGCGAAAGCTTTGAAAAGATTCAACTTCCAAGTAATTTAAAAATAATCCAAATAAATATTTAAGGAATTTGAAAGGACTCCAAGGCATTTCCAAAAGATTTTAATAATCCTGAGGAATTTCAAAAAATGGTAAAGGATTTGAGAACTTTTAGAGTATTTTGAAAGATGTCAAGACATTTTCGTAAGCTTTAAAAAGTTTTAAGTGATTTTTATAGAATCAAAGGATTTCAATAATTTAAAAAAGAGTTTCAAAGAATTGGGAATATTTTAGTTTACCTTTAAAAATTGCAAGGAATTTTGAAGAGCTTAAAAAATTCAAGAAATTCCAAAATATTGTGCAGGATTTCAAATATTTTAGGATATTTTGAAAGATCCTATAGGAATTTTTTAATTGATTTTAGTAATTTAATCTTACTCATAGGATGTAAATTATATTATGGTATTTTGAAAGATCTGAAGCATTTTCAAATGTAGATGTCGACTAATATCTTCTGTTCCTTTTTATGGATTGAAAATTCAAATTTGTTAAAAAATTAAAAGAATTTGCAAGAATTTTAAAATGTTTCAATTGATTTCCAATGGTTTTAACGGATAGCAGAATATATCAGGGAGAAATTTTTTGTTGTTGAGTAAATTGTGTGAAATGTTAAAAAAATTATTCTAAAAAAAATTGAAAACAGATTTTCGCAGAGGGAAAAAAATATATTTTTTAAAAATGTTTTGTTCAATTTAGCTTTTAATAAGAAAGTTACTGTAACGTTAAGGAAGGCCTGGAAAGTTTCATCGACAGGATAATTTTCTTCTTATATTAAAAAAAAATAATAATTTTTACGTGAACAACAGATACGATAAAAATTACAACACAAAAATGTTCATGTATGAAGAAGTTATACTAAAATACATTTTACTTTTTCGTAATAATGTGCATCATTTGTAATAAAATGGATTACTATGGAGTATAATAGGCAATAATTGCCGAACAATAAATAGACAACTTAAAAATTTGTTATCATATTTCTTCAAAACTGAAAGATTGATAATTACTGCCATTATTCTCTGTATCATTCATTTCTTAAACTCTGTAAAACTTACATAATAATAAGAATTAATATATTTGTAGTATTTATCAATTTGAAATTTATATGCATATATATATACATGCTATAACGAATAATTCATAATTCATTTTAGGAATAACATTTCTTTTAATTCATAAAATAAGTCCTCGCGATGCATTAGATAACAGCGCAGGCAGGCGTTGAGTGATTTTCCAAAGCTGAATATCTCAGTAAATGTTTAACAAATCGATATGACATTTTCAAAAGACTTCTTTTAACATTGCTGAAACAATCACTCACTGAAAATTGTTTGAAAGTCAAAGTTACCTAGATACTTTTCACCGGCGATACCAAGGAAGAAATGATATTTGGCCGAATTACAACGATTCAAGTTTCAGAAGTTGATTAACTCAGAAAAATTTTTTTTCAATATTTCATTTTTATTATTGAAAATAGACTTTAGGCAAAGAAATGCGGATGGGAAAAGGTTTCATTTTCTTATTCTCTACATTTCTACATTTTCAAAAAATTGATTTTTCGATTTCGAAAATTTGTATTTCTTAAGACAATCGGACAATACTTTTACACGTTTTCGAGCATCGGGCGCGTTATTGCATCTGGCTGCTCAATTTCAGTTGCTCTAATGTCCTAAATGTGTTGATATTTTCCGAACATTTTTAAAAATGTTTCAATTCAGATTTAGAGAGATGAAATATTTGATCGGAAGGAATCTTTTTCTCAGTGTAGTCGCGTTGCAGGAACCAAGCAATAAGAGAGGGGCTGTTTGAATGGCTGGCAAGGTTAATGCGATTGAATGATTGGCTCGATTAGCAAATTGGTCGTCGGCGTAGGACATTAGATAAATGAGGATATGCCTATGCTGGGAACTTGGTGCTGCAAATTGATAGTTGCTAAAGGGTGAGGACGCCAGGGAGGGGGGGATATCCATTTCAATATGGTCAGCGAATTGTTCCACCAATTCTGCACACGCGAAACCGCGAACTTCTATTAAGCGAATCTGTTAATCACAACACTGCTGCTGCACATATCGCTAATAGTCACGCTCGGATTTTCTCTAAACGGAACAGGAAGTTGGCTCTTTTAGATAAGAGCAATTATCATTAAATGTACGTAATTCAACAATTTTCTAATAATTATTATATCCTATATTCCTATCTCATAATTAAAATGTGCATGGCGTCATTTTCAAATAATATCTCGAAATTGTATCGACACCGAGAAAAAATTTCGTACATTTTGTTTTAACGAAAAATCATTAAGCTACGGGAGAAACTTAAACAAGGTTTTAAAGACATTTTTTCACTGTGAAAAATTATTTTCAGAGCTATACAGATTTATAGCCCAACGACAGAAAATTGTATTTTTTTCCAATCTGAAATTCAGAATTTTCGAAAAAATTACCTTTTGGTTCTGGCAAGTTGTAAATCTTTTAGAATTGAGAGTCGGAACTTGCTAAATCTGAAGAACGGCTTCTAGAAGGGGAATATGTAAATTATTATTTTCAGAGTTGAGTATTTTTATTTTTCCCGCTAAGAATATTTTTTTAAATGCAAATTTAACCATTCAAGTTGAAAATTCATTATTTTGGTCGATCATTCATCTCTTTAGTTGAAAATGAAATTATTTTTGGTTGCACGTCTTGATTCAAAAAGTCTATTATTACATTTCTTACATTATTTCGGTAAGCATTTTCCATTTGATTGAAAATTTAATTATTTTGTTAGAAATACAATAATTTTATGATCAAATTATTTTTGTTTCAATCAAAATTGAACTATTTCGCTGAAAAATCGACTTTCTGCGTTAAAAATACAACTCCTTTTGTTGAAAAATAAACTATTTGGTTGATAAATAACATTTTTGTGAAAATTCATATTTCTTGCTGGAAATTCAACTATTTTGGTAAAAAATTAAAGTATTACGCTAATAAATAAATTATGTATTGGAAAATTTGAGCACTTGGTAGAAAATTAACTTTCTTGTTGAAAATTCGTATTTTTTGGTCAATTTGTATTTAAAATCTTTTTTCTTCCATATATCATCGGGTTCCAAATTTAGCAATTTTGTCGAAAATTCATCTTTTTGGCTCGAAAATCAAACAATTTGGTAGAAAATTAAACTATTTAGTTGAGAATGACCTTTTTTTATGAAGAATTATGTTTTTGGTTGAAAATATAACTACTTGGACAGAAATTACTTTTGTGCTATTGTCTGAATATTAATTAATTTTTTTCTGAAAATGTCACTATTCTATTTTTCATTCAAAATTTTACTTTATAAGTTGAAAATTCAACTACATGGTAGAAAATTCATGTATTTTGTCGAAAATTTGCCTTATTGTGTAGAACATTAATCTTGTTTGTTGAATATTCCTAATTTTTGTTGAGGATTCAACTATTTGGTTGAAAATTCCTCTTTTTTAGGTAAACTTGACTGGTTCAAAATTCTTTGTTTTTGTTGCGAATGATTATTTTGAACTGACTATTCAAAAATTTTATTTTCGGTCGAATAATTATCTTGTTTAGTTGAAAATTTAACTATTTCATTAAAAATTCTTCTTTTGTGATTTGGAAGACAACTAAAAAGTCGAAATTCATTTTTTTTTAGTACAAGTTGTTTTTTCATATGAAAAATGCAGCTATTCTATCTTTAATTACAAATTTTTCATTTATAAATTGAAAATTCAATTATTTAGTAGAAAATTGATGTATTTCATTGAAAATTCGTCTGTTTTGATATAAATTAATCTTTTCTGTTGAAAATTCATCATTTTTTGGGAAGATTCATAGATATTGTTAAAAATTCTTATTTTTTAATTGAATTCGAAAGATTGAGAATTTTTTTGTTCGAAAATTATTTTCTCAAACTGCAAAATTTAGCGATTCCATTTTTGGTTAAAAATTAATTTTTTTCTTCATTGAAAATTCAAGTCAATCATTGAAAATTCGTCTGTCTTGAGTAAAAATTAACTTTCATGTTGAAAATCTGAAATTGAAATTTGGTTAGAAAATTAATCTTGTTTGTTCAAAATTTTTTATTTTTCATCGAAAATTATTTTTTTTTAACTTCGAATTTAACTGCTCTATTTTTGGTTTCAAACTTACCTTTTCAATTCAAAATTCATGTATTTGGTTGAAAAATTGTCTTAGTAGAAAATTAATAGTCTTGGCAGAAAGCAATTCTTCCTAGTTGGAAATTCATCATTTTAGGTTGAACATTCAGTTGTTTGCTAAAAAATATGAATATTTTATCAAGTCCATGTGAGCGTAACCTAAAAAATTTTTTAAAATTAAGGTCGAAACAGAAATTCACTTCATCATGAATAATTTTCTACAATATGAGTATGAAAAAGATTCAAAATTAAACAGTAGACTTCTAAACTACCTCACTTTTCGGCTCATTAGAGACAAAAATAACCAATTGAAAAAAGAGGGAGAAAAAATTTTTTTTTTTTGGATTATGAGTTTTTCCTATTTGTGGAATTTGTAATGGTCTAAATAGATTGATTTGAATCACCCCCCGAAAAAAAAAATAAATAAAAAAAAAATTCCACATTTTTTTCAAAACCAACCTACGTTCACACGAAACGCGATATCGAGTTGAAAATTTGGGGAACTAAATATGAAGCACCAAGAAACGCGGTTCTGATCCTACATTTTTATAATTATGAAAAAAGCAAAAAAAAAAATTTTTTAAGGAATTTTTGTTTATAATTATAAAAACTTAGGACCAGATCAGCGTTTCCTAGTGCTTCATATTTAGTTTTCGAAATTTTCAACTCGATATCGCGTTTTGTGCGAACGTAAGTTGGTTTAAAAAAAAGTGAAAATAAATTTGGGGTTAGGCTCAGATGGCCTTGAGAGATCAATTTTTTCGTTGAAAAATTAACTATATCGTTAGAGTCATCTCTTCCAGTTGAAAATTTCTTTTATGGTATGAAAGCCATCTTTCTTGTTTCAAAATCCAACTTTCTGGCCTGAAAATAAACTTTTTTGTCAAAAATTTTGTTGTGTCGATAGTAATGTTGTCTTTAAGGGCATCAGATAATATATCACACGACTAATTACATGCCATTATATTTGACGGATTTATGATTAGAAAAATGAATATATTGTCTTTTTCGGGAAGTGGTTCAAAATATATCAGTGCATATCTGGCCCACGCCAGCTTTATTTTGTTTGAGAAGTGCAATTTCGTTCATTTCCAACTTGAAATGTAAGTGAGAACAGGGCTTTAGTGCGCTGGCTAGAAACAAGTGAAGAAAACTAAACTATTTGAACAATATAAAAACTCGATTGGGTCAGATAGACGTGCCCTCACATATTCTGAATCATTCTTCCCAATTCAAACGCCTTTGAAGGAAGCAAGAAACAAATATTTTAAAAAATGAAGGGAAATAAAAGTACTGAGTTTGTCAGCATGAGAAACAGCAAAGGTGGAATGTGGAATGCTATATGATACAGACGGGATAGTAAACGCTTTGAAAGATTCTTTTGAAGAATTATTAGGTGAAGCTATAGAACAACAGAACTGCCACACAGAACATAATACATCAAAAAACCCAATTGAGAAAGTCTGTGTCACTGAAGTTGGAGATATAAGTAAAAATTAAAAAAAGTAAAATATAATAATTTTCTATAATTATGAAACCTCTGAATATAGTAATTATCAACATGTAATCGGTCACGTGACAGGCTATCACATGCTACCAATGTATCGAGACTCCTTTAAATTTCATTTTTGGATCCGATAAGTGCTTTTCTTTTCTATTATTTTAAATAATAGATACTTTGAGATAACACATATCTGTATAATATTAATTTTATTTAATAATTCAAAATTTGGTATTTTTTAGTTCATAAAATAATTCCTTTTTCTACCAATTTTTATAAAATTCTCCCTTTGTCTTCTGAAAGGTCAGGAGAGTCCTATGAGTACGTGATTCACAGTGACGCGTCCCTTTATATTTTCAAGCAAGTAGGTGGCATATGAGACAGGTAACACGTGGGTAGCGCAGTACGTGTTGCACAAGAGTAGCTCATTTGGAAGATGGCTTTTTTATTGATATAAAGCACAAGGCTTGTATGAAACGTGCCAACGAATTTCACAAAATGAAGGAAAACAGTGCCAACAAAACCAGATGGAAATATTACATCGACCCTCTGCAGTTTCAAAATTAAGTCAACAACAATTTCGAAGTGTTTCCATTGTCAGGCTTGCTAAAAAATAATAATAAATAATAATTTCCCTGCAAATTTTTTTAATGTTCTGGACCGTTCTGAACTTTTCCTTCGTATAAAAACACGTAACCTCCATTGGTAGTTAGCATGGTATTGGCCATTTTTTTTACTCACAGTGTATCCTTTTGATTTCAAATTAAAAATTACCAATGAAATCGTTTCAGCTGAGCAAAAAAAAAATGTGTGGCTTGAAATCCGAAAAAAGAGAGAAAAAAAATTTAGATGTCGATTAATATCTTCTGTTCCTCTTTATGGATTGAAAATTCAAATTGGTTAAAATTCCAAAAACTTTCCCTATTGCTTCGAAGACTATGGCAAATTTTTTCTTTGTACAGTTTCTGCTAGTGAATAATAAGGAAAAATTGTGAATCAAGAAAAATATTTTAATTCAATTTAGAAATTGTTGATAATGGCCAAACAACATGAAACATTTTTGAAACATTTTGAAACAACATTTTTTTCGGATTGAGTCCTATGCACACATTTTGAAAAAAGGTGGATATTTCAAAACTGAAATTTTTCCAGCTTGAATCGAAGAAACATGCTATCATTACTTTTTCTAAGAAAAAAAAAAGTTCGGTAATGTTTCAGGCGTTCAAAAATGGTCAATTTCACGTATTTGCAATGTTGACGACTTTCTGAGACTAAAAAATTTTTTGTTCAAAGAAAAAAATGATGATAGAATTTTTCTTCCATTCAAGCTGAAGAAATTTCAGGTTCGATATATTCACCTTTTTTAAAAATGTGTGCATAGGACTCAATCCAAGAAAACATGTTTTTTGGCCATTTTCAAAAAATACTAAATTCAAAAATTTTTTTTTTTGAATTTAGAATTCTTTATCATTATTCACTAGAAAAAACTATATTCATTTTCTTTCAAATACTTCTATTACATTTATATGCTTCTTTCAAATGTTGATGATGTTGTGAAATGAGCATCTGAATTCAGTTTTCAAACTCATATGCACATCTATTTTAATTTCTTCCCAAATTTGAAGAAAAATATAATGTGAACATTATTTTAAAGCTTTAATGAAAATAATAGGTTGACGCTTTTTATGTTATAAAAATTTTTGTGTTTAATTATTAGTTGATTCATTTTATTCACAATATTGAATTACATAAAGATTGAATTCAAATTGTTTTTCAATTGAGTAACATAAATGGATTATTTTTACTTTGAGGTCATGTAATTGAATATTGGCTATTATTTACACAGCAAAAGTTTATTTTTTCTTTATAATACCTCTATTGCATTCATATACTTTTTTCAAATATTTGTGATGTTGTGAGATGAGTATCTGAATTCAATTTTCAAAATTATATGCACATTCATTTCAATTTTTTTTATTAGTTTGGAAGGTTGTAAATAAATTAAATGTATAGAATTGCAATTTCAAATTGAAAACAAATATAATGTAAACATTATTTGAATGTTTCAATGGGAATGATAGTTTGATGCATTTTATGCTGCAAACTGTTTAATTAAATATTAGATAATCAATTTTGTTTGCGATATCGAAATACACATAGATTGAATTTAAATTGTTTTTCATTTAAGTTACATAAATTAATTATTTACTTTGAAGTTATGTAATTGAATATTGGCTATTATTTTTATAATAAAAGTTTATTTCTTCTCTAAAATATCTTCACTTCAATTTCATCATTTTTAAAATGTTTGTGAAGTTGTGAAATGAGTATCTGAATTAAAATTTCAAAACTATATGCACTCACATTTTTATTTTTTTGTGTTATTTTACAATGTTAGAAATGAATTAAATGTATAGAAATGCAATTTCAAATTTGGAGAGAAATATAATGTAAAAATTATTTGAATGTTTCAACGCAAATAATTGTTCAATGTTTTTAGAAATGGAAGGTCAAATTAAGAAAAAATATAAAGTATAAGTTATTTGAATGTTTTGATGCAAATAGTTTAATGCTTTTTATTTTGTAAACTGATAAGTTAATTATTAGCTGATTAATTTTTTCATTGTATCAAGTTAAATGGAGATAAATTTTGTATTTATGTAACATGAATTGGTTATTTACTTATCGCAAAAGAAAAAGCTTTGTATGAATTTTCTACATTACACATTTATAAAAATTTATTATTCATTATTTAATTTATTATTTATAAATTATATAATTCATTATTATTTATTGCTTGGGAATTAAACTATTTTCTTCAAATCGTTTTTTATTGTTAAACATTAGTTTTTTTGAGTGAGACTTGAACTATTTTGTAATTGATTGGAAATTGATATTTTTCAGTTGAAAAGTAACAACTTGGTTGAAAATTCATATATTTTTTAGAAATTAATATTTTTAGTGTGAACCAAGAAGCTTTCAATACCTTCTTCAAGGAACCTTACATGTAATATTTTCCATAAAGAAAATTCGGAAAATATTTCAAATATCTGTTTTATTTCAGAAAAATAATTCACAAAAGGGAAGAGATTGTTTATAAAATGATTCGGTCTATTTTTTATGTAATATTTGTTCATAATTAAAAAGGCAAAGCAAAGTTAAACATTTCAGAAAAAACCGTAATTATTCGGCATCAATATAGGTGAAGGTATTTATAAAAAAAGATAATTTTTTCAAACAATTATTTTTGTAAAATTCAATTATTAAGTCAGTCCAAGATAATAAATGGTTTAAACCATTTTTTGTGTTAACTTGAAATAATTATTACTTCACTCTAATTGAAAAGTGAACGAAAAGTTGGAAATTTAAAAAAAAAAAGCAATTTCTTAAAATTAATTAAATTAGAATTAGGAAAGGAAATGTATTAATAAGAAGTAAGCTTTACGAACGTAGAATTTTACAGCTTTTTTGTTCAGAATTAGTTTATGGTTCATTTTTTTATTAATTGGATGCAAATTTGAATATTCTCTTGAAAATTGCACAATTTTGTTAAAAATTTATTTTCTTTGTATGAAAATTTCACTGTTCTTTTGGAATTTGTCTTTTTTGGATCAATTTAACCTTTTTTGGTTTAAAATGAAAATCTTTTTTGTCCGGAATATGAATGATTACATTTTTCCTTGAGAATCAATGTTTTTTGGTTAAAAATTCAAATACTTGATCTGAAGGTAAACTACTTCATTATCAATTGATTTTAATGCACAAAACTTCTTTTTCTGGATAAAAAATAAATATTTTGTTAAAAAAAATTTTTTTTGTTCAAAAATACTAATTTATGTTCTTATTTCATACTACTTTTTTTTTAATGTAACTATTTTATTGAAAACTTGTTTTTCATGATCAAAACCTAAATATTTTAACTGAAAATATAAATATTCCATTTCCGGTTTGAATTTTTTTTTTTTTAAGAATTTATGTATTTTGTTGGAAAATTTTAATTCGAAATTTTACTATTTCTTGGAAAACTAAATATTTTTTTCTATTGAAAATTATAAAATTATAATTATAATTATATAATTTTATAATTATAATTATAATTATAAAATTTTTAACTGACAATATAACTGTTTCATTTTTTATTGAAAATCCTTTTTTTTATTAAAAATTCAACTATTTGGTTGAAAATTGATGTATTTGTCAAAAATGCATCCTTTTTTGTAGAAAATTAATTTTCTACGTTGAAAATATATAGTTTTCGATAAAAATTTTGTTAAGAATTCATTTTTTTGGCTGATAATTCAAAATTTCAGATAAAAAAAACCTTCATTTTTTTGGTTGAAAATTTTACTATTTCCTTCAAAATTCTTTTCTTTTGGTTCGAAACTAATTTCTTTATCTGAAAATTTTAACATGCCATGCTTGGGTTGAAAATTATCTTCTTTAGTTGAAAATTCATGTATTTCAAAGATTCCTCATTTTCGTTAAATATTCATTTCGTAAGTTAAAAATTCAACGATTTTGTTGAAGATTTGATTGAAAATTCAACAATTTTTGTGACATTTTTTTTTGGTCGAAAGTATATCTTGTCAACTACAAATGTCACTATTCCATTTCCGGTTAGAAGTTTATCTCTTTTATTTAAGAATTGATCTATTTTGTTGGAAAATTTTGATTCGAAATTTAACAATTTCTTGGAAAACTAAATATTTTTTTCTATTGAAAATTAATTTTTCAACTGGCAATATTTTCAATTTTTATTGAAAATCTAGCTTCTTTATTAAAAATTCAACTATTTGGTTGAAAATTGATGTATTTTGTAAGTTAAAAATTCAACGATTTAGTTGAAGATTTGATTGAAAATTCAACAATTCTTGTGACATTTTTTTCGGTCGAAAGTAAATCTTGTCAACTACAAATGTCACTATTGCATTTCCGGTTTGAAATTTATCTCCTTTCTTTAAGAATTTATGTATTTTGTTGGAAAATTTTGATTCGAAATTTAACTATTTCTTGGAAAACTAAATATTTTTTTTTTAATGAAAATTAATTTCTTAACTGACAACATAGCTGTTTCATTTTTTGAAAATTGATGTATTTCGTCAAAAATTCATTCTTTGTCGTAGAAAATTAATTTTCTACGTTGAAAATCTATAGTTTTCGATAAAAATTAATTTCTTTGGTTGAAAATTAAACTACTTAGTTGAAATTGGAACTATATTGTTAAGAATTCATTTTTTGGCTGATGATTAAAAATTTCAGGTAAAAAAAACCTTCATTTTTTGTTGTTGAAAATTTAACTATTTTCTTCAAAATTCTTTTCTTTTGGTTCAAAACTAATTTCTTTGTCTGAAAATTTAAACATAACATGCTTGGGTTAAAAATTTTCTTCATTAGTTTAAAATTCATGTATTTCAAAGATTCCTCATTTTCGTTAAATATTCATTTCGTAAGTTGAAAATTCAACGATTTTGTTGAAGATTTGATTGAAAATTCAACAATTTTTGTGACATTTTTTTCGTTGAATATAAATCGTGTTATCTACAAATTTCATTTTTGGTTTGAAAATTATCATATTTTGTTGTAAATTCATTATTGTTTTTGTGAAAAATTAATATTCCTGATTGAAAATTCAAATACTTTTTTAATGTTTATTTTGATTTAAAAAATGTAATTTCAAATATTTAATAGGTACATAAAGCCATAGACCCTGTGTCGTTCTCAAGAGTTCGATTCTTGCTCAACCAAAAAATTTTTCTTGAAAATATGCTTCAGCGACACTACGTCGGGAGAGTGTGTGTGAGAGAGTGGGGCGCGCGTGCGTTCCGGAGGACGGACCAGTCAGTCAGTCAGCAGAGCTCAAAGTGAACGGTCTCGCGCACGACGCCGAACGTCCGCCGCGTGTGTGTGTGTGTGTGTATGTGCCGCCGCGAAGTGCCATGTGCTCGAGATTGGATATAAAATAAAGTGAACTTCAAGAGGATCCAAAGGTGTTTTTATTTAGTACGGAACCCAAAACTCCATCAATTTTCTACCAAAAAAGAATTATTTTCAATCAAATAGTGAAATTTTTGACAAAAAAAGGATCAATTTTCAAGAAAACAGGAAATAATTAAATTTTCAGTAAGAAAAATTAATTTGAATGGGGGGAAAAAAAAGTAATTTCAAACAAAGTAGTGAAGTTTTCAAAAAAGTATCGAATAGTTGATTATTCAGTTAGAAAAATTAATTTTCAATATATTAAACAAAGATTCAACAAATTAGTTTAATTTTCAAATAAATAAATTAATATTAAACCCAAAATGATAAATTTTCAACAAAACATGAAATAGTTCAATTTTCAGTAGAAAAAATTAATTTTAATAGGAGAAAAACAAATTTTAAATAATGTAGTTAAATTTTCAGAAAAGTATCGAGTAGTTGAATATTCAGTTAGAAAAATTAATTTTCAATACATTGAACAAAGTCTCAACAAATTAGTTTAATTTTCAAATAAAGAAATTAATCTTAAACCCAAAAAGATAAATTTTCAACAATGAAGATTAATTTTTGCCCAAAAACGATGAAAATTCAATCAAATAGAATTTTTGAATAAAAAGGATACATTTTTAACAAAACATGAAATAGTCCAATTTTCAGTAGGAAAAATTAATTTTAATAAGAGAGAAACGATTTTAAAACAAAGCAGTGAAATTTTCAAAAAAGTGTCGAATTGCTAAATTTTCAGTTAGAAAAATTAATTTTTAATACATGAAATAAACTTTCAACAAAATTAGTTTAATTTTAAAATTAAGAAATTAATCTTCAACCCAGAAAGATAAATTTTCATGAAAACATAAAATAGTTAAATTTTCAGTAGAAAAAAATAATTTTAATTTGAGAACAACGAAGTTTCAATAAAGTAGTGAAATTTTCAGAAAATTATCGAATAGTTGAATATTTAGTTAGAAAAAACAATTTTCAATACATGTAACAAATTCTCAAAAAATTAGTTAAATTTTCAAATAAACAAATCAATCATAAACCCAGAAAGACAAATTTTCAACAATGGAGATTCATTTTCGACAAAAATCGATGAACTTTCAATCAAATAGTGGAATTTTTTACTCAAAAGAATACATTTTCAAAAAACATGAAATAGTCAAATTTCTAGTCAAAAAAATTAATTTTCAATAGAAGAAAAACAAATTTTGAACAAAATCATGAAATTTTCAAAAAAGCGTGGAAAAGATAGATATTCAGTTAGAAAAATTCATTTTCTATAAATGAAACCAATTTTCAAAAAAATAATTTTATTTTAAAATAAAGAAATTAATTTTAATCGAAAAATATAGATTTTCAACTTAGAAAATTAATTTTCTACCAAAAAGAATGAATTTTTTCAAAATACTTAATTTTTAACCAAATAGTTCAAGTTTCAATAAAAAAGACGGATTTTCAACAAAAAATGAAACAGTTATATTGTCAGTTAAAAAATTGATTTTTAATAGAAAAAAAAATTAGTTTTCCATGAAATAGTTAAATTTCAAATCAAAAGTAGAAGAAAGATAAATTTTTCACGAAATAGATCAATTTTTAACAACATAGTGAAATTTTCAACTAATGAATTTAATTTTTAACTAAAATTATGAATCTTCAACCAAAAAATGAATTTCCAACAAAATACATAAATCCTTAAATAAAAAAGATAAATTTCAAATCGGAAATGGAATAGTTACATTTTAAGTTGAAATATTTAAGTTTTAATCATGAAAAACCAATTTTCAATAAAATAGTTGCATTTTAAACAATCGTAATTAATTTTTAATCAAATATTTGAATTTTCAACTGAAGAAGATTAATATTTAACCGAACATGAAATATTATTTTTGAACAAAAAAATTTTGTTGTAACAAAATATTTATTTTTTAACCAGAAAAAGAAGATTTGTGCACTAGATTGAATTCATAACAAAGGAGTTCAACTTTGGATCAAGTATTTGAATTTTTAACCAAAAAACATTAATTCTCAAGGAAAAATGTACTAATTCATATTCCGGACAAAAAAATATTTTAATTTCAAACCAAAAAAGGTTCAGTCGAACCAAAAAAGACAAATTTCAAGAGAATAGTAAAATTTTCATCCAAAAAGAATACATTTTTAACAAAATTCTCGAATTTTCAAGAGAATATTAAAATTTGCATCCAAATAATAAAAAAATGAACCATAAATGAATTCAGAACCAAAACATTATAAAATTATATTTTGAGGTAAGAGTTAATTATTATTAACAATAAAGAATTGTTCAAACAATTTATTATCATTGTAAATTATATTCTCTTTAAATAATGCTAGAAATTGCGGTCTTTTCTAAAATTTTCAATTTTTTATCAACTTTTCAATTAGAGTAAAGTAATAATCATTTCAAGTCAAGAAAAAAATTGTTTAAACCATTTTTCGTTGACAATAATATTCTCTTTGCTCAATGGTAGAAAGTTATCGTTTTTCTGAAATTTTCAAATAATTGAAAATTCCAGAAAAAACCGCTACTTTGTAGAATAATTTAAAGAGAATATTGTTTAAAATAATAATAAATTGTTTAAACAATTATTCTTTATTAATATTATTCAACTCTTACCTCACTCTAATGGGAAATTAAACAAAAATTGAAAAATTGTTTTAAAAAACCGCTATATTCTATCATTATTCTAAGAGAATATTATCAACAAAAATAATGAATTGTTCAAAATTATGATTGTTAACATCTATTAAGTTTAACTGACTAATGGAAAATTGGACAGAAAGTGGAAATTTTTTTAGAAACCGCGATTTTCTATTCTGAGATAAAATTGCTAAAAATTATAATAAATTGTTTAAACAATTTCTGTGAACATCTCATCATTGTACAGTATTTTTTTGATGTATTTAACAAATTTTTTAAAGAAAAATGTTCAGTTTCAACTCGATTCACCTAAAATTAACGATTTTGAATAAAATTTACAAAAACTTATTTTTGTTATGGGAAATACATGTTAAACTTCATTCGGCTTGGCCCACCGCTAAATATAATTTTTTTTTTATGGACCCTTTTTTTTGGTTTAAAACAAATTTCCGGGCGATAAGGATGCAAATTCGAAAAAAATGGAACGGCCCTAATCTTCATTCGCTAAGTTTATAAAGTATTAGTCAGGTCTTCTGGGTTGGGGGTTCTGAGCAAATCCCACCATATCTTACATTGTCTGTGCGTCAGTAGACCCCCCGAAAAGCCTCAGAAAAATGTATTTCGTAATTTGTCGATGACCCCCAAGCTTCAACATCAATTTATCGAAAATACCCTGACTCTTTCAAATTTTCCCTGATATTCACTGACTTTTTAAATTCCCTTAAAACCCCGGATTATTTCGTTACAAATAACAGACTCACAATTTTAAAATACACATCCTTTCATCCTCTCATCATCCTACTAACTGAGTTTATCTTTTCAGAGAGAACAGAATGAGTAGGACAAATTTTTTATCTTATTCATCCAGGTGTTTTCATTTCCAAGTCAACAATTCCCTTCAGAGTGAGCTTTCATTGTAAGGTCCCAGAGATCTGACTCTTTATAGGAATAACCAATATTTTTCCAAGTCCTCGAGCTTTTTTCCTTCCTCTCTCTTTTTTTCTCTCTAGGGAGATTCCTCCTGAAGGGATAAATGTCAGTTTATTCTGTGTGTAATGCAAACAGGCCAATATGTACTTGACCCTCAAGGCGGAGGAAAGTTACTCGTACGGACAATTGCACAAAACTATGCGCTTGTTAGGAAATGCAAATTCGAGTTGATCTTACAAATAACTAAAGTCACTCAAGCACTCTTGATTCTGGTAAGATATCTGCTCCAGTCTCCTCTGTTTAACTTTTGAACTCATTACCCGCGAATCTTAAGGCCTTGGTTCTCCAGAAGGTGAATCCATCAAGCTGACAAGGCAGAGGATTCTTCAGAAAAAGATTTTTTTTAATTCTGCATAGGAAATTAATAACAGGGTGGTCAATATTTTTCAAATTTTTCATCACCAGCCTTTCTTCCGGTTCTGCCTGTAAAAATTCGTGACTTCTCCCGGTTACTAATGGTCCCACGTGGAGAGCTTCCCTTAGTGGACCTGATTAGATAAGAGACTATGGATCTTAATATGTGGATGTGATTAGAGTAAAGAGTATGGATCTGGCTATTTTTTGGTCAAAAATCAATTTTTTCAACTGAAAATTCAAACCATTTTATTTTGGCTTATGTATTTTTCTTCTTCAGTTAAAAAAATCAACTATTCGTGTAAAAATTTATTAATTTTTTTGAAAAATCGTTTTTTATGGGTAAAATTCAATTATATTAATTTAAAATATCACTTAATTGTTAGCTGAAAATGTATCTTTTTATTTGAAAATTTCTATATTTTGTTCGAGATTTTTTTTCAAATTCACTTTTCTCGTTGAAGATTCATTTCAGTTGAACATTTATTTCGCTGTTTACGAATTTAACTGGCATGTTGAAAATTTATCTTCTATTAAAAATTTAATTCTTTGGTTCAAAATTGAACTACTCCTTGGAAAATTCGTTTCTTTCTATTAAAAATAAATTTCTGAACTGCAAATTTAACTGTTCTATTTTTTGTTGAAGATCCATATTTATTGTTAAAAATGCACCTATCTGGATAACAATTTATGTATGTTCGAAATTCCTCTTTTTCTATTAATTTTTTAAGTTGAAAATTTACATTTTTCGATAAAAATTCATTTCTTTGGTTATAAGTTTAACTACTTAGTGACAAAAGGAATTAAATTGTTTAAAATTAATTTTTTTTGGCTGATGATTCAAAATTTGAGATCAGACACCATCCTTTTTTCTTTGAAAATTCAACTAATTTCATTGAAATTCTTTTTTTTTTATCAAAATAAATTTTCTTTAACTATAAATTCAAATATGCCACGTTTGGTTAAAAAATTATCTTTTTGAGTTGAAAATTCAAGTATTTCCTTAAAAATTCATGTATTTTGAAGATTCCCCATTTTCGTTGAAACTTCATTTCATTAGTTAAAAATTGAACGATTTTGTCTGAAATTCATCTGTTTTTTAACATTCATATTTTTTTGTCGAAAATTAATCTACGTGGTTGGAAATTTACCTTTCTGGTTGGAAATTAATTTCGTTATTTGAAAATTAATTTAGTTCGTTGAAAATTCGTTTCATTTCTTAAAAATTAATTTTTCTTACTCAAAATCTAACTATTCCATTCTTTCTTGAAAATTCAACTGCTTAGTTGAAAATGAAACTACTTTCTCAAAAATTAATTTTTCAGGTTGAAAATTAAATATTTTGAATCCAATTCCTCATTTTTTGGTTGAAAATTGAACTATTTTTTTAAAAATTCTTTTTCTTGGTTCTAAACTAATTCTTTAAAACTGAAAATTCAACTATTCCACGTGCAGCTAAGAATGTATCTTTTTAAGTTTCAAATTCGAATATTTGATTGAAAACTCATGTATTTTGTTGAGAATTCATTTGTTTTGTGAAAAATTCATCTTTCTTGTTAAAAAATAATTCTTTTCATTCAGAAAATTATCTTCGTGGTTGGAAATTCATCTTTTTGGTTGAAAATTGATCTTTCTTGGTACAAAATTTGCTTTCCTTCGCTGAGAACTTAACTATTTTGTTTGAAATTCATTTATTTTGTTCAGAATTTATATTTTTGGTTCAAAATTTATATTTTTTGGTCGTAAGTTAATCTACGTTGTTGGAAATTTATCTCTTTGCTTGAATACTTGCCTTTTTGGTTGAAAATACATTTTTCGAGTTGAAATTTTTTTTTTTTTCAACTGAAAATTAAGTTTTCTAACTGAAAATTGAACCATTTCATGCTTTGTTACCAATTAATTTTTTTAGTTCAAAATTGCACTATTTAGTATAAATTTCGTCTCTTTTTTTGGAATAAATTTCTTTCACAGGAAAGTTGTTTTTTTTTTGGTAGAAAATTAATTTTTTCATCTGAAATTTATCCTCTTTAGTTAAAAATTCCACTATTTGGTTTTTAATATAATATTGTAATAATATAATAAATTTATATTTTTTGTTCAAAATTTATATTTTTTGGTCGAAAATTAATCTTCCTTGTTGGAAATTTATCTCTCTGCTTGAATATTTATCAGTTTGGTTAAAAATGAATTTCTTCATGTGAAACTTCGTTTTTTTTTACTAAAAATTAAGTTTTTTCAACTGAAAATTGAACCATTTCATACTTTGTTGTCAATTAATTTTTCTAGTTCAAAATTACACTATTTAGTAGAAAACTCATCCTTTTTTTTTAAATTTCTTTGTCTGGTTGAAAATTCGTTCTTTTTTGTAGAAAATTAATCTTTTCTACTAAAAGCTTATCCCCTTTAGTAAAAAATTTCACTGTTTAGTTAAAAATTCGTCTTTCTGGTGAAAAATTAATCTTGTTTGGTTTAAAATTTAACAATTTTGTTTCAAACTCGCGCTTTTTAGGTTGAAAATTCAACATTTTAGTGGGAAATTTATTTATTTTTTTTTTGCTTCAAAATTTAATAATTTTATTGGAATTTAACTTTTTTGTTAGAAATTTATGTATATGAGTCAAAAACTCAACTTTTCTTATAGAAATGTTGACTGACAAATCTTTCTTCGTTAAAAATTCAACACTTTTCATTAAAAAGTAATTCTTTTTTGGTTAATGAATATGAATTTCAATTTTTTTAAATTTTAGTGTTCAATATACTAAATTTGGAGAGTTCAAATGCTGTTATTTAGTAGTTGAGTATTTAATACTGATTCTGAAAAATGTGAAAAACGAAGTAGTTTGCACTTTATTTACTTTTTTCACTGTGCCTCACTTTTGTCACTGCGTCCATTTACTTTTTCCACTGCATCCGTCCACTTTTTTCACTCTTGCCCGGAAAGGTCGGCACTGCGCATTTGCCACGTCATCGACCAAAAATCGGAAACTTTTTACACCAAGAACAGGTGGAAAAACTGGCACTTTTTCGCAAATTATAGAAAAAATAATTTATCAAATCATTTTAGTGATTGGAAAAATGTTAAATCTCCTAATGTTTAAAAATTTGTTTTTTATGGGTTTTTAGTTTTTTGGTTGTTAATGTTCATTAATATGAGGAAATTCAAATCCAGGTACGTGAACGCGCGCTTTGTGCTTGTGCATTTACCGCTCATTAATGAATAATTGAAATAGAGATTACGAAATTCGGTGGGCTGATAATCAAGTTTGAAATGTATAGATAATTTATCTCTCGTTTAAATCCCACGATTTTGCATAAGTACCTGTTTTCGTATTCGCGTAAACCAGTTTGCAGGGACTTCAGCAGATATTTCCTGTCGCTTTCCGCTGGCTCCTTTCATTTCCGTACTACTGTGCTTCCCCAGATTGTTCTTTGTACAACGACATTTTCGAACATAATAAATTTTCTTTTTACTTTTTTCGTGGGTCATTCTGAAACAATTGGTTCAGATTCATGCATTCTCCAAATAAGAATAAAAAAATAAGAATCAAAACACAATTTTAAAACTTACTAATTTCAAAAAATCCTTTAAGCAATATGAAAAATCAAAACATTTAAACTATAAATTAAAAAATAAGTCAAACTAAAAAATGTCCTGCCTTTATCCAAAGCCGAATTTTTGAGTTACAGAATTGTACCCGAGTTTAATATTTATTCCTCAATTGAAAGAAATCCTAATGATATTCATTGGCAGTATAGATAGGCAACCTTGCAGAGTGGAACAAATCTTGTGTTTAGTGTCACTATTCACAAAATTCTGATAAATAATAAATTATTTTTCTCTTGCCTTTCTGGATTATTCTAAAGCAATCGATTCAGAAAATTACATTTTTCACATAGGAAATGTGATAAACCAAACAATCACATTCCTAAAAATAGCTAATTTCGAAACATCCTCTAAGCCTGTAAGCAATATGAAAAAGCAAAACATTCATACTCAAAATTTATAAAAAAAGGAACATAAAATTCCCCCCTTCCTTCAGAAGCTTAATCTTAAAATTACAAAATTTTACCTGGGTTTAACATTTATGCCTTAATTAAAAGAAATCTAAAATGTATTCATCGGCAACCCTACAGATTTGAACGAATCTTAAACTTAGTGTCTCGATTTTTAAAAATCTAAATCATGAGTAGTAAATTTTTTTTTCTGTTTTTTGTGGATGATTTTGAACTAATCTGTTTAGATTATTACATTTTCCAAATCGAAATATAAATAATCAAATGAAGCATATTTCTAAAAATTTCTAATATAAAACCACCCATTAAGCAATATAAAAAAACATAACGTCCAACCTCAAAACATAAAATGAAATAAAACAAAAAATTCCCCCCTTTTATACCAAGTCAAATCTTCAAATTAAAAAATCAGACCCAAAATTCATATGCTTGCCTCAATTATTAGAAATCCCAATGGTGTTGATAGGCAAGCTGCCGATTAGAAGGAGTCTTGAGCTTAGTGTCTCTATTTGAAAAATTCTAACAAATAAATAATAAATTCTCTTCTTACTTTTTTCGTAGATGATTTGATACCTATGTGTTCAGATCACTGTATATTACAAATAGATGAAGTAATAATACAAACAATCGCATTTTTAAAAATGGCTCATTTCAGAACATCCTTTAAGCAATATAATAAAACAAAACATTTAAACTAAAGATTGAAAAATAAGTCAAACTAAAAAATTTCCTGCTTTTATCCAAAGCCAAATTTTTGAGTTACAGAATTGTACCCGAGTTTAATATTTATTCCTCAATTGAAAGAAATCCTAATGATATTCATTGGCAGTATTGATAGGCAACCTTGCAGAGTGGAACAAATCTTATGTTTAGTGTCACTATTCACAAAATTCTAATAAATAATAAATTATTTTTCTCTTTCCTTTCTGGATTATTCTAAACCAATCGATTTAGAATATTACAATTTCCACATAGGAAAAGTAATAATCCAAACAATCACATTCCTAAAAATAGCTAATTTCATAACATTCTTCAAGCAATATTAAAAAGCAAAACATTTACACTCAAAAATTTAAAAAAATGGAAAATAAAATTCTCCGTTTCCTTCAGAAGCTCAATCTTAAAATTACAAAATGTTATCTGGATTTAACATTTATGCCTTAATTAAAAGAAATCTAAAATGTATTCATCGGCAACCCTACAGATTTGAAGAAATCTTAAACTTAGTGTCTCGATTTATAAAATTCTAAATCATGAGTAGTAAATTTTTTTCTCTGTTTTTTTGTGGATGATTTCCTACTAATCTGTTAAGACTTTAGATGATTCAATTTTCTAAATCGGGGAAAAAATAATGCAATCATATTTCTAAAAATTTATAATTTAAAACCATCCATTCAGCAATATAGAAAAACATAACATTCAAATTCGAAACTTGAAAAAACTATTCCTTCCTTTTATATCAAGCCAAATCTTCAAATTAAAAAATCAGACCCGAAATTCATATGTTTGCCTCAATCATTAGAAATCCCAATGGTGTTGATAGGCAAGCCTGCATATTAGAAGGAATCTTGAGCTTAGTGTCTCTGTTTAAAAAAATTCTAACAAATAAATAATAAATTCCTTTTTTTGTAGATGATACTGAACGAATGTGTTCAGATCATTGTATTTCTCAAATAAGAAAAGAAATAATTCGAACAATTACATTTCTAAAAATGGCTAATTTCGAAACATTCTTCAAGCAATATAAAAAAGCGAAACATTTAAACTGAAAACTTGAAAAAAAACTTGAACATAAAATTCATCCGTTTCTGTGGAAGCTGAATATTAAAATTACAAAACTGAACCTGGGTTTGATATTTATGACTCATTTAAAAGAAATCCTAACATGGTATTCATCGGGAGAATTGATAGGCAACCCTGCAGCTACAAAATTTGAGCATAGTGTCTTTATTTGAAAAATGGTGATAATCAAATAATAATAATAATTGTGTTTTACAGATAGGTCAAGTAATAATCTAAACAATCACATTTCTAAAAATGGTTAATTTCAAAATATATTTCAACCAATATAAAAAGAAGCCTTTAAATTCGACACTTAAAAAGGAATGAAACAAAAAACTCCCCCCTTTCAGACCAAGTCAAATCATCAAATTAAAAAGTTAGACCCAGTCTCTATTTATAAAATTCTAATAAATAAATAAGAAATTTATTTTCTTCTTTCCTAGATGATTTTGAACCAATGGGTTCAGATCATTGTGTTTTCGAAATAGGAAAAGTAATGATCGAACAATCACATTTTTAAAAATTGCTGATTTCAAAACATTTTTTGAACAATATAGAAAAAAAAGATTTGAACTCAAAAATTGAAAAAACTCAAACGAAAAATTCCCCCCTTCCATCAGAGGTCAAATATCAAAATTACAAAATTGTACCCGGGTTTCGTATTAATGCTTAATTAAAATGAATCTTGATGGCGTTCATAGGCAACTCTGCAGATTGAATCGAATCTTGAGAATATTGAAAAAGAAATTGTAACAAATGAACAATATTTTTTTTTCCTTTTTTTGTAGATGATTTTGAACCCATCAGTTAGGTTTATCACAATTTCAAAATAGGAATTGATAGAAATGTGATTGGAAATCCAATCACATTCCAAAAAGTTTCTAAGTTGAGACCATCCTTTAAATAATATATAAAAACAAAACATTCAAACTCAAAAGTAAACAAAAAATTAATCTGAAAATTCCTCCCTCTTATTCCAACCCAAATTTTTGAATTACAAAATTGGACCTGGTTTTCATATTGATTTCTAAATTCAACGAATTTTAATGGTATTCATAGGCAACCCGACAGATTGGAACGAATCATAAGCTTAGTGTCTCTATTTGAAAATTTGTTCTAAAATCCAAATGAAATCTAGTTTCTTATTGACCATTTTCTATAGCAAAATTGGAACATAAAAAGTTTACAAATCAAAATTTTGTTTCTAACCACCTCCTTTCCGGCTCGTTGGAGACAAAAATATAACGGTAGAAGAAAGAGGGATGATAGGAAAGAGTCCTTATCCGCTATTTTTTATAAAAAAAGAAATTGAATCTTCAAGCCAAAAAAAAATCATTCTTTTAGGAGCCAGTTGAATTTTCAACCCAGAACTATTATATCAAAAAATATGAATTTTCAAAACAAAACAGATGAATTTTCAATCCGTAAAGACAAATTTTCAACAAAGCAGTTTAATTTTCGAACAAAAAAGATGTCTTCTCAACCAAAGAGTTAAATTTTCAACAAAATAATTACGTTTTCAACAAAATAGTTCAATTTTTAAACATATAGTTTATTTTGCAACCTACAAAGATAAATTTTCAATCAAATAGTTGAATTTTCAAACATAATATGTAATTATCAAACAGTTGCATTGCTAATTGAAATAGTTAAACTTTTAAACAAAATGGACGAGTTTTAAAAAAAAACTGAATTTTCAACCAAGTATTTAAATTTTCAACCCACAAAGACCAATTTTTAATGCAGAAATATAAAATTTCATGGAAACAATTAATGTTTCAACAAAATAGTTACATTCTTACCCAAATAATTGAATTTTCAACAAGATAATTGCAGTTTCAAACAAAATAATTATCGACTGAATTTATCGACATTTACAACCAAGTAGTTGAATTTTCGAGCAAAAAGCACAAATTTTCCAGAAAGTAGTTGAATTTTGAACCAAATGGCTGAATTTTTAACCTAACAAGATGGTTTAATGCCCTTTTTGTTGTGAACTAATAAATTATATATTAACTGATTCTATTTTGTGAATAAATTAAATTTTTAAGAATAAAAGTTCAAATCCTTCATATGAAAAAAGGTAACCTCCATCTTGTGTAAGATTGCGGTATAGAAGGAATAGTTATGTAATCGAATATTGGATGTGATTTGTATAATAAAAGTTTATTTGTATTTAAGATACCTCTATTCCAATTTTATAATTTTCGAAATGATTCTGATGTTGTGAGATAATTATCTAAATAATCTTCAAACTTACGTGTAAATGTGTTCTAAGTTTTTATGGAATTAGTTAAAAATATTATGAATAATTGAAATTTTCAGAAAAATATAAGATAGAGGTTATTTTGATGTTTCAATGCAAATAATATTGTTGATTGATTTTTATGTTCTGAACAAATGAATCAACTATTGTTAGCTATTGAATGATTTATTATTTTCAAAAAAGTGAATTACATAAAGATTTGCTTTGAATTGTTTTCAATTAAGTAACATAAATTGATTATTTACATTGAGGTTATGTGATTCAATATTGACTGCTATTTTTATGATAAAAATGTATTTTTTCTTTAATATATCTCCATCAAAATGATATAATTTTTTTTAAATGTTTGTGATGTTGTGAAGTGAGTATCCGAATTCAATTTTCAGAATTATATGTGCATACATTTTAATTTCTCCCGGTATTACTTTGGAAGATTATTAATAATTTGAATTGTCAAATAAATATTAAATACAAGTTATTCTAATATTTCAATGAAAATAATTATTAAAAGCTGGTTAGTAAATTAAATTTATTTAAAAAAATTCAAAGTTTAAAGAAAAATATATATAAAGTAAAAATTATTTAAAAGCTTCGAAGAAAGTAATTTTTTCATACTTTTTATGTTGTGAACTGATTAATTAATAATAAGCTGAATAATTTTGTTCACAATATCAAATTACATTAATATTGGAATTTAATATTCTTTGATTAGGTAACATGAATTGATTATTTATTTTGAGATTATCTAATTGAATATTGGCTGAAATTTGTATTATCGAAGTTCATTTATATTTAAAATGGCCTTATTCCAGTTACGTAAATGTCAAATTGCTTCTGAATTTGCGAAATGAGTATCTAATTCAATTTTCAAAATTGTTTTTACAAAAGCTTTTATTTTTCCTTGAATTAGTTTGTAAGGTTATTATTAATGCAAATTTTAATAACAATATAAAGTTAAAATTATTTGAATGTTTCAATGAAAATAATTATTTGATACTTTATTTACATTATTTATGAATTACATTATTAAATTACATAATTTTTTAAATGATGCTGATGCTGTGAAACGAGTGTCTGTATTCAATTTTTAAAATTATATGTGAATATGATTTTATTTTCTCTGAAATTAGTATGGAAGGTTACTAATATATTAAATTTTCTGAAATGATAGTGAATTTTTTTCTCAATGTCGTATACAAATTATTACAATGTTTGAATGAAAATTATAGTTGTATGTTCTCATGTTATAAACAGATTAATTAATCATTAGCTGATTATTTTTTTCAACAATTTTAAATTACATGATGATTTAATTTTAATTTCTTTTGATTAGGTAGCATGAACTGATCATTTACTCCAAGGTGATATAATTGACTATTGACTATACATTGTATAATAAGAGTTTGTTAGTGTTTAAAATACCTCTAATCCAATTATATATTTTTTTTAATTTTTGGATTTTGTGAAATGAGTATATGAATTTTCATTTCGAAATTATGTGCACATATATTTTAATCCTCCCTGGAATAGTTTAAAAGGCTATTAATAATTCAAATTTTTAGAAAAATATGAAGTAACAATTATTTCAATGATTCAATCAAAATAATTCTTCACAACTTTTCGTGTTATAAAATCAGGAATTTGATTGGTCAAGGAATTTGAAGGAATAAATAGTGATTCGAAAATTGAGTAAAGGAGGAACGTGAACATAAAAGTTGGCGCGCGCTTGCGCGCGCACATAATAGTCTAGTTCTTTAAAAAAGAGGTAAATAGAGGAATAGAGAAGAGTGTGATGTCTGTATTTCGATGATTTTCTTATAAAATCAAATCACAAATTTCCATTTCTTCAATTATTTTGTCTTTTCTTCCATTCTTTGGCAAACATTAATTTGCTTATATAACACTTTATACTAAAAAAAAAAATAAATTATATTCCCCCTCCCCAGAAACAATCCTTTAAACCCAATCTCTGCAACTCTAAAGCCACCGAACTGTTTACTCCGCCATGCAAGCCGGTTTTCTATGATCTATCTCTCTCGGGCGAGGACTTTCCGATAATGGATATTTTCGAGCGAGGTTCATAATTCAAGCGACTACTTCACCTTTTTCGATTCTGTGACCGAGTTAAGTTTCCTGGCTGCTTCGAGAGCAACGTCGTCTGTCCAGCAAATGACAACCTGACTTCCTTCGCTAATAAAGAAGGACAGTAATCCTGTAATTGACTAGCTTTATCTTCTTGAAAAATAACACTTTTTATTGGCTGCGAATCTAGACTGATTTGATCAGATTAGAGTGATCTAGGGAAGTTTTCGAAGACTTGTTTCTTGAGAAAGTTCTGGATACTAATCGGCCAGAGTGGAGAGCTTTAGATCGTGACTTTGTGAAGCCCTCCACGTGGGGTGATTGCTATAGAAATTGATCAGCGACATGGGTCGGAGCAGTTTTATGGTACAAACGTGTTCTTTGAATAAGGAATTCTCAAGGATGACTTGAAAGTCAGATTAATCAACTTGTAATCCAGATAGCTCGGAGTAATCTGCTGTAATCAAGAGTAATCCACTTGTAATCCAGATAATTGGTAGTAATTTAAGCAATACAAGCAATTAGCTTCTCATCTATACCTTTTTTAGTTGAAATTCATGTATTTTGATGAAAATTCGCCTTTTTCAGTAAAAAATTAATCTTTCTCGTTGAAATTCACGATTTTGGTTGGTAATTCAACTTCATTGTAAAAAATTAATCTAATTTGTAGGAAATTTAAGTATTTTGTTAAAAAGTCATTTTTTGTTTGAAAATTCAATTGTTCTATTGAAAATTGTCTTTTTGGATTGAAAATTTAACTAATTTGATCAAATAATTTATTTATTTGCTTAAAAATTAAACCGTATCGTTGCAAGTCTTTTTTTATTGAAAATTATTTCTTTTTCAATTGAAAATTGATGTATTCCAGTTGAAGATTCTTCATTTTAGTTGAAAATTCATGCCTTGATTACAAATTTGACTATTTTGTTAAATATTATATTTTTTGTAAAAGATGTATTTTTTAATTGAAATTGTAAGCATTTCATTTTTGGTTGAAAATTTATTCTTTTTAGTTAAAAATTCAACTCTTATTTGGATGAAAATTTATCTTTTTTAGTTGAAAATTTGTCGTTTTTGGTAGAAAATTAATCTTTTTGGTTGCAAATTCAACTACTTGTTTAATATTTGAACTACTTGTTAAAAATTCATTTCCTAGTTTTCTCTTGAATTTAGTTGAAAATTCCACTCTTTGGTTGAAAATTTAATTATTTTGTTGAAAATTCGTTGCTTTGTGGTTGAAAATTTATTTTTTCATTTCAGTTAAAAATTCATCTCCTAGATTAAAAATTGGACTATTTTGCTGAATATTCGATATTGTTGTGAAAATTTTTTTGTTTCAAATGAAAATATGAATGCTTCATTCTGGTAGAAAATTTATATCTCTTATCTAAAAATTCAACTGCTGGGTTAAAAATTCATGTATTGTCTTTAAATTCGTCTTTTTTGGTAGAAAAATAATCTTCTCGGTTGAAAATTTATATTTTTGGTTAAAAATTAAATTATTTGGTTAAAAATTAATCTAGTTTGTAGAAAACTAATCTTATTGGATAAAATTGTATTTTTTGGTGCAAAATTAAATTCTTTGGTTAAAACATATTCTACTTTGAAAAAAATCCAACAATTTTGTGAAAAAGTTTTTTTTTGTTAAAAAATCAACGGTTTTGATAAAAATTCGTCTTTTTGGGTTGAAAATTCAACTAGTTTGTTAGAAAATTCAAGGATTTGGTTGACAATTACAATTTTTTTGTTCAAAAAAAAAAAACAATTTTGTTGAAAAATATACTTTTTGATTGAAATTTTGAAAGGTTTTGTTGGAAATTCGCCTTTTTCTTGAATTCAACTGGGTTTTTATTTTAAAAAATTTCTTTTTTATTTTCCGTTTTTAAACGGAAAAAAGATGAAACTCGAATTATTCCTCAAATTTTGAAAAATCTATAAAAATCAAAAAGATTGCCTGTAAATTTTCCAGATCTCCTCAAAATTTTGTTTAAATTGCCCTTAAAAATGTTATTCGAAAATAAAAATCGTTTTCAATTATTCCAGGAATGATGAAAAGTTTTTTATTTTCTAAAAAACCTTTTAAAATTTTTTAAAAGTTTCAAATTTTCGTATTGAAAGGTTCAAAAATGTACATTTTGTTTTTAATTTATCGAACTATTTCTTATTTTTCATTTGTTTTTAATCCTTCTAAAATTTCTAAACCTTCTGAATATCTTTGAAAATTTATCAAATTTTTCCTAAAATTCTGTCAATTCGGCTAAAATTTAATAAATTGCCTTAAGATCTAACAGATTCTTTTTGACGATGTTGGAAACTAAAAAGTCATTTTGAATTTCCCCAGAAATCTCAAGGAAGTTGTTCATTTCTTGAAATTTTTCAATTTTGCGAATATTTTGTAAATGTTTTTGAATCTTCTGAATCTTCTAAATTCTACAGATGAAAATTTGAATTTTTCTCAGGAATCTTCAGAAAATTTTGGATTCTCCTGAAACTTTAAAAAATTCTTAAAAACGTTCTTATTTGTTTTTTCGAAATCCTTGAGAATTTACATATTGTTTTAAATTCTAAAAGTTTTCTTACGTTTGAAATTATCTTGGATTTTTTTTCAAATGAATGAATGAAATTTTTGTAGTTTTGAAAAATGGAAAAATTTTACTTTAAAATTTTCAAAATTTTAGGAAAGCATTTGAAATTTTTGGAAAGCATTTGAAATTATTTCAAATCTCTTTCTATTGTCATTTAAAATAAATAATTTGAAGTGAAAAATAACTTGCAGGTTTTTCCGAATCTTCCAAACTTGAAAATAATTTTTTGAAGTAAAATTATATACCCACCTCCTTCTCCAACTTCTTCCTCCCCTAGTTTCCCTTCACCACACATTCCTAGCTGGCGAACCCCTTCCCCTACTTCGCTATGCCAGACGTAACTTCCCCTCACCTACTTCCCCTTCTTTCTCACCCTTAATTTTCCCTTACTTCTCCTCCCCTTCTTTCACTCATTTCCCCTACTTCACCTCTCATCATTTCCATGTACTTCCCCTCCACTCATTCTTCCTACTTCCTCTCATATCCCCTACACCCCCTTAATTCTCCTTATTTCACCTACATCGTCTCCCCCATTTCCCCTTATTTCCCATACTTCCCGCCTCTCATTTCACATTACTTTCTCTTCCGTGATTTCGCCTCACTTTCCCTCTCATTGTTGTTTTTAACCTCTCCCCTGATTTGTCCTATTTGTTCTCTCCTCGTTTCCCACCCTTCCTTTACCTTCATTTCTCTTCTCATCATACATCCCACTTCCCTTCCCTTACTTCCTCTATTCATTTAACCTACTTACCTCACGTCCCTCCTTCCCTCACTTCCCCTCTCCATTCACCCAAATTACCTCACCTCACTTCCCCTTTCCTAATTTTCTCTACTTCCCTCTC
>CAKNXH010000125.1:233632-244594 GCA_932178445.1 Andricus quercusramuli
GGGGAACGAAACGAGGGAAGTGTGAGGAAATGAGGAAGGTAGAGGACGCGAGATAAAATCGTAGTAGTAGTAGTAGGTGAGTAGGGCGAAAAAGGAGAGAAGAATTAGGGGTGGAGAGGGAAATGAAGGGAAGGGAAGTATGGGACGTGAGGAGAAATCTGATAAGAAGAAGTGGAAGTAGTGGGAAATGATGAAAAGTAGGTAGAGGAAGTAAGATAAAGTAAGATAAGTAAGAAGTGAGATAAAATGTCGGAAGGTGAATAGGGCAAAATAGGAGAGAAGAATTAGGGACGGCAAGGGGGAATGAAAGGAAAAGAAGTATGGGACGTGATAAAATATGTGAAGAGAAGAAGTAGAAGTGGTGGAAGATGACGCAAGGTTGGTAGGGGAAGTGAGGAAAACAAAACTAGGAAAGTGTGAGGAAATCAGGAGGGTAGAGGAAGTCAGAGGGATTGTGGAGGGGAGCGAGGAGAGGGGGAAGTAGATAAGTAAGAAGTTGGGAAAGGGACAAGAAGGAAGAGGAAGCGAATGTTGAAGTTTAAAGAGGGGAATGTAGGGGGTCTAATGGAGGTGAAGTACAAAAGGGGGGGGTTTAAACGACTTATTTACGTCTTAATAGGCTTCTTAACCCTTTCTTGTATGCACAAGGTGCCTGCTTTGACTATACCATAGAAGATATAGGTTTTTAATTGACCCAAGTATCGAAATTTGAAAAAATGTGTTCTTTCAATTTTTTCCCCGTTTTTTTTTCTCAAATTCGAACAGAATTTAATTAAAGAAATAAGAAAAGCAACTATTTTTGCTTGAAAATTTAATCATTTTGTTGAAGATGCAACTAGTTGATTGAAAAGTATTCATTTTTTTTTAATTCAACTATTTGGTTGAAAATTGAACTACTTTGTTAAAAATTAATTTTTCATCATTCATCATTGATCCCGTTGGTCAGAAATTCAACTTAATTTTTCTTAATTCAGATTTAATTTAATGTTTTCAACTGAAAAAGTCACTCTTCCATTTCTAGTTGAAAATTTATATTTTCAATTAAAAATTGATATTTCAACTATTTTGTTGGAAATTCATGATTTTGTATTAAAAAATCAACAATTTGGGAGAAAAATTAAACGATTTGATTGAAAGTTACCTTTCTGTTTCAAATACATATTTCTGGTTGAGAAATCTATTATTTGGTTAAAAATTCCACTATATTAAAGAAAAATTTCGATTTTCCGTTTTCCGTAACATTTTAATTCCGTAGAAAATACGTCTTTTGGATGAAAAATTTAACAATTGGGGTCAAAAATTCAACAATTTGGTAGAAAATTAAACTATTTTCATGAAAATTAAACTATTTCTCTGACAATTAATGTATTTGGTAGAAATAAACTTTTTTGTTACAAAATTATGTTTTTGGGTTAAAAATTCCACTCTTTTGTAGATAAATAATATTTTGGCTTCAAAATTCAACAATTTTTGTGAATCTTGATGTATTCTGATGAATATTCGTCCTTTTGGTGGAATATTCTACTTGGTGGGGAATCCTTTTTTTTCGATTCAATTATTTCATTAAAGTTCATCTTTCAATTTCAAAAATAAAGTATCTGATTCAAAATCATCTATTTGGTTCAGGATTCATTCATTTTGTTGGAGAAAATTTTTTTTCGTTCAATTCAATTGGTTGAAAGTTCATCTTTTGGTATAAAATTTATCTTTCTTGTAAGAAAAGTCATCCTTCTTGGTTTTGGATTGAAAATTCAACTGTTTTTTATTAATTTTTTATTTCTTTGGTTAGAAAATTGGATCATTTCCTCAAAAATGCATCTTTGTAGATTAAAGATTAAAATATTTTGATAAAGTCGTCCTTCAAAATTGAAAATTCATCTTTCTTGGTTAAAACATAACTTTTTTCTTTGAAATTTAACATTCTTTAAAAAAAATCGTCTTTTGGGCTTTTGAAAGTTTAACCATTTGGTTGAAAGTTATACTCTTTGTTTAAAATTCGTATATTTTGCTTGGAAGTTCAACCATTTGGTTGTTAATGCAACTGTTTGTTCAGTCATTTTTGTATTTATTCTCTTCTATTTTTTTCAATTATTATTTTTATCGCCAACGGCGATACCACGCTGAAAGCACCAGTTGTCGTAAGATCACTGAAGATAAGCAGCGTTGGGCGCGGTTAGTACTTGGATGGGTGACCGTTCGGGAATACTGCGTGCTGTTGGCCCGTCGTGGGTGTGGTGGACCCACACTGGTAGTAAATATTCACCTAGAAAAACTACCCGAATCGGGTAGTGAGGCAATGAACTTTCGAGTTCGAACTGCTAATCAATTTTTTTATTTATTTTTTTATTTTGTTCAAATTTTATTTGTCTTTTTGAGTTGAAAATTTGTCTTATCTAATTAAAATCTTTATCTGATCAAGAATAGCCTGGAATGCTTAATGCCAATTTAAAAACATTTTTACAATTATGATTAAAAATTAAAGTGGGGCTAGATTTACCTTTTGCAAAGGACGTTAAGAGGGGATAAAAGAGAAATTAATTTCTTTTCTTGAAAGAGACATAGCAGCATTTTATCGGTGACATTCAGGGGCGATAAAGTTTAAAATATATATGTAATAATTACGAGGTAGATCGAGACGTCGAAGGCTGGCAAGAAGAACAGTAAATTATGTCTCGGTATAATTAAGCGATAAATAAAAGCTTTTCATGATCAAAATATTCATGCATTGAAAAACGAATTTCTATAGAGTAATAAATAGCTTGCTCTACCATGGAGATTTAATCAGATATTTAAAATTACTAGAATTAGTACATTTTTAAGCTTTTTTACACCCCATGAGAAAAAATTTTGAAAATTTATAAGAATTTTCTTTTATTTTTCCCCGTGAGAAAAATTTTTGAAAATTTATAAGAATTTTATTTTATTTTTCCATATTTGACCATATTTTTGGATTGAAAATTAACTTGATTTTATTTTATTCTGTTTTTATATTATATTGAATTTTCATTTAATTTAGTAATTTACTAATATTTACTTTTGCAAACAAAGTGAAGAGCATCACTTTTTCAGTTACTTCCTGTATTTTAAAAGTACTAACATCATCAATTAGAGGTGAAAAATAATTTTTAGTACAATGTAAAAATTTCGAAAAATTATTTTATAAAAGTTTTTGAACACCTAATTTCGAGCCTAAATTAAATTTGAGGTATTTTACACTTCATGAGGAAGAATTTAAAAATTTTCATAGAAATTTTGTTTATTTTACAAAATTTTACCAAATTTTTCGATAAATTCATTCAGTTTTAAGATTTTTTAAAAATATTCTTAATCTTTTCGAAGCCTCTAAAATTCCTAAATATCTTTCAAACTGACATTTTTTTTCCTGAAATTTTGAAAAAACTTTCAAAACTAAGAAAAGAATTGCCTCAAAATTTTCCAGATTTGTTTTGACATTTTTAGAAATGTTTTAATATTTTTCTCAATTTTCTTTAAAAATAAATTGTGAAAAAAATTAAAAATCATTAAAAAATTTCCCACGATTAAAAAAATTTTATTATTGTCATGAAACCTTTCAAAAAATTACAGTTTGTTTTCAATAATTTGGAATCTTGTTTTTTTATTTTTTAATCTTGAAAAATTCATAAATTTTTGCTTCAAAACTTTCGAAATTTTAGGAAACAATTTTGAAATGTTTTGAAACCTTCAGTTCTCTCTTACAATTTATTTTCAAACTAACAAATCTTTATCAAAACTAAACTATTTTTCTGAGGATTAATTCATAATCTTAATATATTTTTCAATTTTCTTTAAAAAATAATTGTGAAGAAAATGAAAAATCTTTAAAAAATTGTCCACGTTTAAGAAAATGTTATTATTTACATGAAACCTTTTAAAATATTACAGTTTATTTTAAATCTTCTGAAATTTTGTGCAGATTGAAATTATTTCTCAATATTTTCAAAACTTCTGAATATCTCACGAAGTTACTTGAATTTTTCCTAAAATTTTGTATTTTTGAAAAATTGATAATTTTGCTTTGAAACTTTCGAAATTGTAAAAATAATATTGAAATGTTTTGAATCCTTTAGTTTTCTCTTAAAATTTATTTTTAAACTAACGAATCTTAAAAAAATTTCCCAGGAATTTAAAAATTTTATTTCCATGTTAAAAAAAATGAACTGTTTTGTAGATAATTCGTCTTTTGGATTGAACATTCAACAATTTGGTAGAAAATTAAACCATTTTGCTCAAAATTAACTTCCTTGTTTCTAATTCATATTTTTGATTGAAAAATTTACTATTTGGTTGAACAGTAATTTATTTTAATGAAAATTAAACTATTTTCTAAGAATTAATCTATAATATTAATATCTTTTCCAATTTTCTTCGAAAATTAATTGTGAAGAAAATGAAAAATCATTAAAAAATTTCCCACAATTCAAGAAAATTTTATTATTTTCATTGAATGTTTCAAAAAATTACAGTTTGTTTCAAATCATTTGAAATCTTGTACAGTTTGAAATTATTTTTTAATGTTTCCAAAACTTCTGAATATCTCATGAAGTTACTCAAATTTTTCCTCACAGTTTGTAATCTTGAAAAATTGATAAATTTTGCTTTGAAACTTTGGAAATTTTAGGAAATAATTTTAAAATGTTTTGAAACCTTCAGTTTCCTTTTAAAATTAATTTTGAAACCAAAAATTTTTTTGGAAATTTCCCAGGAATCTTAAGAAACAATTTTTTAATCTCTTGAAACTTTTCAAAATTCTCAAAAAGCTTCTTTTTCGAACTGTTCAAAAATCTACAATAAGTTAAAATTTTAATGAAATATTATCTAGATTCAAATTATATACAAATAATTTCGGAACTTCGAAAACTTCCAAATATCTTTCGAAATAATTTGCAGTTTTACTAAATTCTTGAAAAATCCTGCAAAATTAAAAAAATTATCTTTAAAAAAATGTCAAATAATGTTATTGGTCAAAAATATTAAAATTTCAGGCTATTTTCATATTTGTAGTTACTGATATTGTTGAAAAAAAATTATAATAATCATCAATGAAAAGCTCAGTCTCAAGCTATTTTGATTTTCAAGCTAATTTTTTTTCTCCGTGAAACTGCTACCATTTTGAATTTTTGTAATTTAATTGTTTACAAATATTTAGATTGTTATATTTAATCAAATATTGCCAAAGCCATATTGTTGTTGGGACTATATTTTTTCTTTCTTTTTCTGTTATATTATTATTTATTTTTATTATTTTATTCATTATTTTTGTCACTAAATATCTTTTCTACATTAGTACGAAGCAGTTTCAGCAAAAGGAATTTGTTTTGCTCATAATAACACTATTTTCCAAATCAACAATCAAATATGTTTATAACAATTAAATGGATCAATAAGATCTAATTAAAAGAAACTAGTTAATTCTCATCAATGACTACTTCTTACAGTTTTGCAAATACTTTTACCATTATCTTTTACTCTTCTCACTCCTTTTTCATCCTGTACTTTTTTTATCTCATTTCATGAAAAATGTTATTTACCTTCCAGAATGCAATAGACCGAAAAAAAAATAATGTCCCAGTTTGCTTATGGAGAATAATGCGGTCTGGAAAAGAGACTACGAGTTGACATTTTCAGGCAAACGAGACGAAATACCCAAATACCTTTTCCACCGGGGAATGAATTTATCAAAGTTACCGAGGTTCTTGGCACTGGCCCAAAGCGGCGCGAGGCCCGGTAGAGTGCATCTGTCCACAGGTAAAGAGAGGAAAGTCGATTTTTTCAAGGACAAGCGACTCCCAGGAGGCGAGAGAAAGAGATAAATCCTGGGATTTTTGTGGCGAGCGCTACTTTCTGCGTCATCAAATTCTGAAAGGACATCCGAGTCAAGTAGATGCCGTGATCATAATAGCTTTCGATCATCCAGCATAAATCAGTCTTCGCGTCACGCATGAGAATATTCTGAGCTCCAACCCTTCCTCTGATACCATATAACCACTTCTATAAGTTCGTTTCCCAGAATTTATACGGAAAAAAATTTTCATGAAGGAGTGTATCAATCTTTGGAAAAACTAATTTTCTTTTCACAAATTATTCTGCGAAATGGGTGCAAAACCCTTCTATTCCCTTACTTTCTACCCACCCCTCTCCAATATCCACTACTGCCTCTTTTCTTCGGTCTTTTTATTTATCCTCTTGAATCCTCTTCAACAACTTTTACTTTAGTCTCTTCCTCCTCTCCTCAAGAACTTTTACTTTCGTCTCTTACTCCTCTCCTCAATAACTTTTACTTTAGTCTCTTACTCGCCTCCTATAATATCTTTCTCTCCTTCTATCCTGTTGCTTCCTATCCGACTGTACGCTCTCTCACCTCTTACCTACCTTTCTCTCTTATCTACTATTCAATCCTTATCCCTAACACTCTTCCCCTCTTGTCTCGTTCTCACTCATTTGTCTACACATCCTCTCAACTCCTTCTCAATAAGTCACTTTTCCCTATCACCCCTTTCGATATTCTGTTCTCTCCTTGTATTCTCTTACTTCCTATCTGCTCATATGCTCTCTTACCATCTACCTACTTCTCCCTCTTGTACACTCTCTAGCTCTTACTCCCATTACTATTTCCCTCTTGCCTCTTCCCTATTCTTTTCTCCATTTACTTCCTCACCACCTCCTCAACAGATCTTACATTTCCCTTTTGACCTTCTTCCATATTTTGCATTTTTAACCTTTTTACATTCTATTTGCATACACGCTATATTATCTTCTACCCACTTCTCTCTTTCTTACACTCTTAAATCCTCATGCTCATCACCGCTTCCTTTTTGCCTCTTTCCCACCTCTTTCTTCATTTGATTTATTACTTTCTCTCCAACAACTCTCCCTTTTCCTTCTTTCCTGTTAATTTCTATTTGCATACACGCTTTATTTCCCTCTACATACTTTTTTATTTTCTACACTCTAAAATCCTCATCCCTATCACCCTTTCCTTTTTACCTCTTTCCCATCTCTTTCTTCATTTGACCTATCTCTCACTCCTGAACAACTCTCACTTTTCCCTCTTAACTGACACCAATATTTTTTCTCTCCTTTTATCCTCTTACTTCCTATTCTCCCATACGCTCCATCAACTCCTAACTACCTTTCTCTCTTGTACATGTTTAAATCATTGTGCTCATTACTCTTCCCCTATTGCCTCTTTCCAACTCCTCTCTTCGATAACCCTCTCACAGAGTCATTGAAAACTCTCACTTTCTTTTATTGGGCCCTCCCCCTTACTTACTTCTTTTCTCCTTATACCCCTTCTTCTTGGCCCACTTTTTTCAAACTCACTAACTCCTTCTTCCATCTCGTATCCTCAATTGGCACTATAAAATGAATACTTGTGGAGAATAGAATTAATTGTGTAATTTATATGTATCATAATCTCTTTCTTCCCATATTCTTCCTTCTTCTATTCTCTCATTTCCTTTTTGTCTATACCTTTCCTCACATCTTACCTACTCGAATCACTTCTACATTCTTCAATCCTTATCTCCATTATTCTTCTCATTTTGCCTCTTTCCCACCCCTTTTTTATTTTCCCTTGTAGCCCTCTCCTCAACAACTCTTAACTTCCCCTCTTAAACCCTCCATCTTTCTCACTTTTACCTTCCTTATTCCTCTTCCCCTTTACCCATTTTTCATCAACTTCCAAGAAAATAGAGTTGAGCATGTTATTGACAGGTGTCATAACCTTCTCCCCCTCAACCCCCTCAGATATCACCCTTTTTATATTGTCTTAATTCCTGTCCGCTCATATGCTTTCTTACCTTCTACCTACCACTTTGTCATTGATAGTCTTAAATTATGATTCCTATTAGCCTGTTCCTCTGACCCCCTTCTCCCTCCCCTCCCCCTTCCCTTGCCCTCGCACTAATCACCCCACTTACCCTTCTTCTATCTCTCTTCCCCTCTGCGTTAATATCCCTAACCTCTTTGATAGTCAAAACATGCACTACGGAACGTTTATCCAGTCCTAAAGTTTCAACTGAACATTGGATTAAGAGAGTGGCGGGAAAGTGTTGGAAGGGGAATTAGAGAAAGTGCTGGCAGGGTGGAGAAAGTAGCAGATAGCGGGTATGTAAGAAAAGAGGAGAAAGGGCAAAGAGGGAAGGGGAGGAAGTAAGGGAAAGTAGAGCAGGGTGAGATGTTACGGCAACTATAGAAAGTGAGCAAAAATACGGGAAGTGATGGTGAGTAGGGGAAATGAGGGGAGGCGAAGCGATGGAAAAGTGATGGAAGTATAAGTAGTGTTGGGGAGAGGAAGTTCAGGAAGTAAGGAGAAGGGAAGCGAAGGTGAAGTGATGGGAAGTAAGGGGAGGATAAGTGATTGTGAGGAAGGGAAGTAGAGGAAGTGAAGGTTGGCAAAGTGACCGAAAATTGAGAGGATGAGCAGTCGAGCAGAATGGATAGTGATATGATCAGATAGGGTGTAATAGGATCGAATAGGATAGGATAGAATAAGTCAAAAAAGAGAGGTAAGAGTAGCGGGCATTTGAATCACTCTAAAAGAAATTCCTAAAATAAATATTTATACAAAATAGATTTGATAATGTAATTGATAGGTGAGGAGGAAGTTTCTGGAGTGTAAGTAAGTTGATGGGATGAAATCCTCAAGGCTCGGAAGTCACATTTCCATTTCCTTATTAAAATTTGCCCATATTTCAAAGTCGAGGAAAGATCGTTTTATTGGAACCGGAAATTTAGTCGTCTTCGTCTTTGACTTAGAATCCTCAGAAGGACTTTCTTCTTTCAACTCGATGAATATTCTCTCCTGAAAGGATCCACTTGCCAGAAAGATCTACAAGGTGGGGAACGCCACGTGTTGGCTCCAGCCCAGCATCAAGTCTTTCACATCATCTCGCTGCAGTTAATATGTTACGACTCTTCGTCTATTGCGAGCTTTACATAACCTGATACGTGATCTGGTTTCACATCCCTGCATTTCCAATTCTCCTCTATATTTAGAATTAGATTTATTCATCGTAAACAATATATTATTGCCACATAAATATTGTTTATTATTGAATACTCTACCGTCGAAAAGTATCTGACTTTAAAACGTGATTAATCGTTTCTACATAGTGAAAAACTTCTTTAAAGAATAGTTAGAAATCTTATGAAATTTAGGGTCGAGTGACACCTAATAGAGACATTTTGGACTTCTTGAAGAGAATGTTCCGCGTGAGAATATTTTTCAAAAATGCTAAAATTTTTTCGAATTTTTTTTCTTAACTTCAACTCGTGATATAATGGAAAGTTATAGCAAAAATTTGAAATTAATACTACACAGTCTTTGGAGTCTTGTCTTTAATGAAGCCAGTAAAACTTAATGAATCTTTATAGATTACTGAGATATAGCTAAAAATGTCCAAGCGTGTCTGCGTCGAGTTTCAGTAGCTTGCAAATTTTTTGTCATATCTTGGGAGCCTGTGAAGATTTTTGAAACAGTTTTTGCTTAAATTAAATATAGAATTTCAAAGATTACGTCCTGTCAATTTCAGTTTTTTATATCGAATTTCTTAAGCACGAATTTAAGTTAAGCTACATGATCTGAGAAATCCTCGGCGATCATCGCTCTGGCAGGCGATGTCATCATATAAAGTCGAGGTGCAAATTCGAGAAATTTTTTTTTTCTTATCTAGTATATTCTCTTTAATAGATGAAAATAATCTTGATTAAGAGTTTTCCAAAGCGAAATTTCATAGGCTGTCCAAAGGTTTATTGAAAAAGTTTCTCGATTTTTTTCAAGGACTCGGACTCAAAAAAAGGACACAAGTTTTCATCTTCTTAATTTATTGATGGACTGGATTTTATAACTGGCTATAAATTGTTCCTGTTCTACGGCGATGGTCCCTTGACACTTTTCAAATAAATTTCGAATTTTAATTTCAAGATGACCCATTTTTATGCAAAGTGGCCACTGGACCAGGAAACCGAGAAAATCGGGAAATGGCGGTGAACTTATTTTTTTATCAGAATTTTACAAATTTTTAAAATAGAAATCTATCCAATTATAAAATCATTCAGTTTACCATGAGTAATCATCAAATCTGTTGGAATAAAATTGTTCTATTTTGAGTCTCAACTTTTAGGCGTACATTTTCAATTCAAAAAATCTTAGAATTCAGTTTTAAAGACCTCAACAATGAAAAGTTAAAAGCATTTGAATTTTTTAATTTTATATAAAACCGTTTGAAGCTGATTAAGTGTCGAAATAAATTAAACAATGATTCTTTGAACCTAATTGTAGTTCGAGTAAATTGAACAATAATTGATTCTCAAATGCGATTCACATTTTTTTTAAATTAAACAATTTACATCTTTCAACTTGAAATTTTCTTTATGAAAAAAGGACAATTATTTCATCCTTATTAATATTCAATTGTTCACTTAAAATTAACAATTTGGAAACATATATTCAAAACTAAACAACTTAAAACTGATGTTTTTGTAGGTGATTCTGATACCAATCTGATTTCAACTGTTAAAATCTTATTAATTAAGAAATTTCAGAAACATTCCAAAAATTCTATGAATCAACAAAAAGCTATATATTCATCATTATAAAAATCTTTCTATGAAAAGATTGAGAATAAAGATTTTTTACATTAAAATTTGAAGGTAAAACCATTTTAAAAATCTTAAATTATTTTTACCGATTGGAAAGAATCATAGGTTTAGTGTCTCTATTTAAAAATATTTAAGATTCAAATAGTCTCGAAGTTCATTTTACTCTGACAAAACTTTTTTATTACAATAATGTAGAAAAAAATTTTTCATAATTAAAAATAAAATTCAATGACCATCCAACTTTTCGGCTCTTTAGAGACAAAAATAACATAATGAAAAAAGAGGGAAAAAGAGGAAAAAGTCAACCAATACCACCTCTCACTTTTTCCTTCTTCCGTC
>CAKNXH010000125.1:244994-259789 GCA_932178445.1 Andricus quercusramuli
AATTTTGGTTCAATTCGCAATCAGATATTATATTACTTTTAAGATTTTTACAGATCTGGAAGGGAAAAAATTTCGACTTTTTTTCTGAAGTGGAAGAGAATATTTTTTTAACATGTTCATTAGGTTAAAGTGGAAAATATTCTTTTTTTTTAAACTGGAAAAGGTAATTTTTTTCAAAATTTTTTATTGAGTTTATAGCAAGGAGGTTTTGGTTATTAATTGTCTTTCAATTCACAGAATTTAAAATGATAATGTTGACTTACCTTTAATTAAAAATTGTTCAATTGGAAAGTGTTACAAGATTTTATTTTATACACGTAAATAATTGAGCGTTTGAATTGAAAATTAGTGAATTAAAAAATATTTAATCATCAATATTGAATGTTTAAAATTAAAAAGAGTTCCACTTTCAGTGCTATAATTTGCATTAGAGTTTTGATGACTTCAAGTGAAAAAATTGACAGTTTTAAGAAACCAAATTTTTTTATTTCAATGACCGGAAAAGTTTTGTTTGGACCGGTAAAAACCAGATAAAAAACCGGGAAGAACTCTAGCAAAAAACTTTTTTTTGGTCTTCGATGCAATCCCGAAAAATTCTTTTTTCAGAAAACAAATTTTTGTATCTTGTTTTACTTTAACTAGCCGTAATTCAGCTAATTCTTGGAATTTTCTTATGAAATTGATAAGAAACCTCATTTATAATGTTCTAAGGCTAGTAGAGTAAATAAATAATTCAAATTTTTTTGTAATAAAAAGTTAATAATTAATAGATGACACATTGCATTAAACATGCATTCACAATACATTCGTTCGAAGGAACAGGCCGTACCACCGAAATAAAACCTTCATAACTTTTCAATGATGATTTCATTCTGAATGACCATTTTTGTAAAAAACATATTAATGCCTTCCTGAACAATTTTTCCAATTGAAGATTTTTTTATGCTTGAAATTTTCTCGACTCCTGACCAGTTTGAAGATATAAATGCATTATTTGGGCAATGCATCATATTAAGAGGGATAACTTTTGTTTAAACTAAAGTGTTGATTAGCTCTTCAATTTGAGAGTCGCATAACATTATAAATTATATTACCTGGGAATTTCAAAAATATATTTCAAGAATTGGTTGAATTATGGTGTGTTGAATCAAGCTCTTCAATTAAACGAATTATCTTTCCAACGTGTTGACGCAAGAAATATAAGAGAGGAAAAGCAATGTTTTAACTCGTGATGCATTTTATTTGATTGCAGGGAGCGATGACAAGGTAACGAGAGAGCGCAGAAAATAAACAAAAAACAAAATGGCGAAAGGTGCGGAAAGATTGCCTGGAACGACAACCAGAATAAGGACCAGAGATGATGGGTGCTGTTCTGTGAATTTTCTGAAATATGTTCTTCACATTTACAACGTTGTCTTATTCGTGAGTACTTTCCTCCAATTCTATTATCATTTCTCGTCTTCTTCAATCCCTGACTATTATCAGCCTCAAGCCATCGAATCAAGTTCGTTTTTCCCCGGAAAATAAAGAAACTCTTTCTTTTCGCGCAATCGCCGCCTTTTTCTAAATGAAGCTGTTCGTTCTTTTTTTCTATCCTATTACCACCCTCCAGTCTGATGTGTATAGCGAATACTAGTTGTGGGGTTTCTACTTCCACAAAGCGTATCTTCTACTGAAATAAAATGGAAAAACCTTCATTACCGTCAGAAATTATCTAGGCGAGCACGAAGAAGACTTTGCGGAGGACTTTGAGGAGGAGGAGGAAGAGGAGGAGGAGTACTTGCAGGAAATAGAAGAGGAGGAGAGAGGAGGAGGAGGAGAAGTACTTTCAGGAAAGAGAAGATAAGGAGGATGTGGAGGAGGGGCAGGTAGAGGATGATGAGGAGGATGTGGAGGATGAGGAGGTGGTGGAGAAGGAGGAGGAGGAGAGAGAGGAGGACTTCCAGGAAAGAGGAGAGGAGTAGAAGGAGGATGTGGAGGAGGTGCTGGTGTAGGATGATCAGGAGGATGGGGAGGAGGAAAAGAACTTTGAAACGCGATAACCCGGTCGGAAATAAAGCTAAACCTTTTGTAAACAACAGGTTAGAAAGCTTATGTAATTCCACGTCAGATGGACCGTAGTAGACATTTTCACTTTTTGAAGAGGATATTCACGTGAGAAGTTTCTCTAAAATAATTAACAAATTTTCCGATTTTTGTATACCTTGACTTCAACTCGTCTCGTGATCTTGGAAATTGGTAGAAAAGATCTGAACTTTACTGGACGCAATCTTCGATATTTTTTTTTTAATTGTGGCGAATAAAACTAGCTAGTTCTGGTTCAACATTGGCATCGTTTAGTTGGAAATTGAACTATTGGTTTGAAAATTCATGCATTTCGTTTTAAGATTCATGGTTTTGGTAGAAAAGTAATCTTCTTATTGAAAATGTATCTTTTGCGCTGAAAATTCAATTATTTGGTTTAAATTTCTTCTTTTTCAATTCAGAATTCATCTTAGTGTAAGAAATTCCATGTTTTAGCATTAATTGCTTTAACTAAAAATTCCACTATTCTATTGATAATTTATCCTTTTTCTTCGAAAACTCAAGTATTGGGTTGAAAATTCAAGTATTATGTTGAAAATTCGTGTTTTTGGAGAAAAAACTGATTTTCTCAGTTAAACATACAACTTGTTGGTTTATGATTTATCTCTTTGGTTGAAAATGTATCCGTTTTGTTGAAAATTCATCGTTTTTGGCAGAAAATTAATTCTTTTGGTTGAAAATTCATTGATTTGGTTAAAAATTCATCTGTTTCGGTTGAGCGTTGATTTTTTTGTTGTATACAATTCCCTTTTTTTTGTTTGCGAATTAATTAATTTACAAGTATTTGGGTAAAAATTCAAGTATCATGTTGAGAATTTCTGTTTTTGGTAGAAAATTAATGTTCTTGGTTGAGCATGCAACTTCTTGATTTACGATTCATCTTTTTGGTTGAAAATGTAATTTTTGTTAAACTCGTCGTTTTTGGTAAAGAAATGAATCTTCCTGATTGGAAATACAAATATTTGGTTGAAAATTCACCTATTTTGGTTGAGAATTTAATTAATTGTAGAAAATTCTTTGCTTTGGTAGCAAATTGATTTTTACAACTGAGAATTTAACTATTCTATTGATAATAATTGATCTTTTTTCTTCCAAATCTCAATTATTTGGTTGAAAATGTAAGTATTATGTTCAAAATTTCCTTTTCTGGTAGAAAATGAATGTTCTTGGTTTAAACATCCAAATTTTCGATTTAGGATTCATCTTTGTTGTATAAAATGAATTTTTTTTTTAAATTCGTTTCTTTTGGTAAACAGTTAATTTTCTTGGTTGTAAATTCAAATATTTGGTGAAAATTCACCTGTTTTGGTTGAGAATTTAATTTCTTTGTAGAAAATTCCTTTTTTTGGATACGAATTAATTTTTTGAACTGATAATAAGAGTATTCTATTAACAGTTGATCTTTTTTTCATAAATTCAATTATTTGGTTGAAAATTCAAGTTTTGTGTTTAAAATTTGTGTTTTTGGTAGAAAATTAATGTTATTGGTTGAAAATTCAACTATTTGGTTGAAAATTTATCTGTATCGGTTAAAAGTTCAAATATTTGGTTGAAAATTCCTTTTTTCTTGGTTGCAATTTAACTTTTCAAACTGAAAATTCAACTATACAATTTTTTTTTTAAATTTATGTTTTTTGTTTGAAAATTTTAATATTTTGTTGAAAAATCGTGTAATATGTTGAAAATTTGTGTTTTTGGTAGAAAATTAATTTCCTTGGTCAAAGATGTAACTGTTTGGTTTAAGATTCATCTCTTTATTTGAAAATGTGACTATTTTGTCGAAAATTTATCGTTTTTGGTAGAAAATTTATTTTCTTGATAAAAAATGCAACTATTCGGTGGAAAATTTATTTAATCTAATGAGAAAATCAAATGCTTTATTGCAAATACCTGTTTTTTTTGGTGAAGATACATTTTTTTAACTGAAAGTTCAACTATACCGTTTTTTTTCGTTCAAAATTGATATTTCAAATTTTATATTGATTTTTGTTTAAATAAAAATTCAACTATTTGTCTAGAAATTCCATTTTGTTGGTTCGAGCCTAATATTTTTAACTGAAAATTCAACTATATCATTTCTCGTAGAAAATTTATTTTCCTTAGGTGAAAATTCCTGTATTTTTTTGAAAATTCGTGTTCTTTTCTCCGTCTTTCAAAAATAAAAAAAATATTTGATTACAAATTAAACAGCTGGTTGAAAGTTGATCTATCTTGTTAAAAAGTCATCTTTGGTATGAAATTAATCTTCTTGGTTAAAAATTAAAATTTTTGTTCAAAATTCATCTTGTTCTGAAGAGGATTTGGCTATTTCGTTAAAAATTCTTTCTTAATTGAATTTAAATATTATTTATTTTAATTAAAAGTCTCTTTTGATTGAAATATCAACAATTACATGTTTTCTTGAAAATTCTTATTTTTTGGTTGAAATTTCAACTACTTTTTAAAGGTTGAATTTATTTGTCAAAAGTTCATTTTTTAGTAATTTTCTCAGTCCCTGTCCTCATTCACACAGTTTTGTTTACAAATAAAAAGTTAAAAATTAACCTGACAGATTCTTAGAGGAATTTAATTAGCTTTAGTTTTCCACAAAAAGAACTTCTATACCAGATAAAAATTGTTATCTGTAGAGTTGGATATTTTTAGGCATATCTCGGGAACCCTTCAGAAAATTTCAAGGTTTTTTTTTTAGCTTAAATTAAAGATGAGATTTTGAAGTTTGCGTCCTGTAAATTTCAGATTTTTCCTACAACTTTCCTAGGTCATGGCTCGAGTAGAAATAGAGGTACAGAATTCTTCCATACAAAAAAAAATTATCACGTGATGTATCCTATTTACACATTCAGAAATGTCTGTTAGCATTCATTCGATGTGGAATTTCATAAGCTTCCTTAACATATTTTTAAAAAATTTCTACTTTTATTTCCGGCCAAGTTATCGGGTTTCAAAGCCATCAGTGATTTCTAGTGCCGTTCGCGCCAACCATGTAGATAATTTCCGGCAGTAGTGTACAATGAATGAGACTATCAAATATAAAATATCTCGAGTAGTTGAAGAATGAAGCAATCAGGATATAAAAGCCTCATGCTCGGATTAATCCACCTATAATTAATCACAATTGATTATCATCAATCTGAATGGCTTTCCTCCTACAAAAGTGTCTACATACAAAATCTATATTAGTCCCTCTCATATCAGGGTACTCACTCCATAAGTTTGATTGTCGGTTAAATGAACTGCAAAGCAGAAACGCTCTCCAGATTCTCCAAGTTGGAGCGATCCATGTTCAGGCTCATAGAGTGTTCGTGATGTTCTTCGAGGATTTCACTGGAGTTCGGGAATACTGACACGCCCAGACCTCTTTAATTATAATCATTATCGTACCGGATGAACTACTAATTACCTAATAGGCATCCACGAGTCTCTCAACTCAGGAGTAGATACACTCTGCTTGTCTCGAAGTTAACAATTTCTAGTTCTAGATGTTGTTCAAGGAATTAATTACCATTGAAACAAAATTGCAAGTCCTTGTAATGCAGTTGTCAACGAGTTAATTTGTAGAGATAATGAAAAAATGCAGTATCAAACGAAAATGTATGAGAATGACACCAATAGGCCACCCTTCAATAATGGCCAATTTCAAAAGTGGTTTAAATCAATTAAAAAATTTTGCAACGTGGCAAACATGACGCCTAACGTGGCGTCGTGATGCAGACACTTCTGATTGACAATCCTAGAGTGTCGATTCGAATATCCTAATAGTGTCTGACTATGAAGAAAAAATAGTGAATGATTGATGCTATCCAGAATATCAAACTGACCATCTCAATTTTGACACTCCAAGTTTGACTATCCATTTTTCTCTGCTAAGTAGCCCACAACTTGTGCAGCACCCTATCCTTTGAAAAATTTGGAATGAAATCAGGTAATCGACTATTATAAGATCGAATCGTGTTTACCAACCAATCTCTTGTCATCTCAAGTTGCAGCTTGCTGCAGAAATACAATGGTTTCCCAAGACGCAGATGCATATTGACGTCAAAATGCAGTTAACGTAGCGTCGCAGCGTTAAGTGGCGGCCTTATTGTCGCTGCATTGTTCCGCGCAGCAGCGAGCAACTCGGCATAATGCCACGTTATTGTTGCATTATCGTCACATTATTGAACACAAGGAATGAACGCTTCAGAGTGCTGGTTATATTCATTGCGATTTGCCTCGTTTGCGAACATCATCACTGAATGGTGGGCGGCAACATCATCCAGCATCCCAGAGGACAGCCGAAGATAAGAGGATTTAATGGCAGTCAAGAATAACATTCGACAAGATAATTCCCGTGGCGAATCGCAGGAAAAAAAGCCGGATCGTTAAACGTCAGCAGTAGTCACCACTTTTTTCTTTGATCCTTTTTTTTCTCAGTTTTATTTTCTCAATGCCTTGTAAAATCCCGCTACTCTAATTGCAGCCTAGCGAATATGTCCGCCTCGCATCCACCGTTTTACGCCCACTTGGTCTAAGGTTAAGTATACTTTGGTTCCAGTCGTGCGATCAAGCAAGGATTACCTGATGGCTACTAAATGGCCTCTAGAAAAAAGATAATGGCACTCCAAGTAGAAAAATAAGATAATTTTCTGATATCGGAATAATGATGTAATTGCAGATGTGTTGAGGTTTTTTATTTTAGAGGATGGATCAAATAGGTTTCGAGAATAACAAATCTCGTTTTACAAACTTTTTCTAGGTTTGTAGCATGTTTCAAAATCCGAAAGATATTCTATTCATTAAAAATAGTATTACAAAAATTTAAATAACTTCACAAAGTTAAATGGGTCTATTCACTATGGAAATACATATTTTTGCTTGCTTTATGAGCACTTTCGCTTTCTTACAGGCATGAAATAAATTTGATTTTTCATAGACGGTGGTTTATTTTCACCAAAGAGGAAAAACCTTATCGTAATTTCATGAAGATGACGTTTCTATCTTATACCGAGAATCTTATTCTCAGAAACTTAGAGAGAAGATACAAAAATCAATCAACGTGTCTTGTTACAAAGGACAACTTTTGAAGTTAGGGGCCACCCTTGAAGTACGTTACCAATTTAAACTTCTTGATACGGATTCATTGAGATGGTTTATCAGAACATTTGGAAACTCCTAAGGTGGTTCAGAGGATTTTATTTAGATTAAAGACCCTTAACCATATATACGGGACACATGGCAATCATGTAACTCAGAGCATTTATCTACCATCTGAAAGGTATACTCATAACCGACCTATTTTATATGACGATGGTGCGTACTTCGCCTTGAAACTGAACTTCCAAAAGCCACCGCAAACATTTTTATGGGCTATTTCACCGTGTATTTATCAAGTTTGAAACAGATTGAAAATGCGGTTTCACGATAAAACACAAGGTTCTGCTACGCAGTGCAATTTCTACGCACAAGCGTTACGAGGTTACATAATGGTATTTATATCACAGCCCCTCGTTCTAAGGCAACATATACATGAACGATCTGCTTCAATCTTCTCGATAATAAAAACTTATCATTGTTGGACAATTTCAAAAATAGGTTTTATTTACTCAGCATGAATCATTTGTATCAAGTTCATCGATCATCAAAACTGATTCTTGGTCAATAGGGTCTTTGTGAATCAAAAATTTCATTTGTTTTTTAGTTTTGACATTGATCAAGAGAGCGAACATAACTGAAGTTCACGATGAGTTTGTAAGAAAGTAACCTGAATATGAATGATTTCAATAAATTAACCTATGATTATTCTAGACCGTCTTACATGGGGAAAGGTGAAAAAACAATTTCTCACATAAAATATTTTCAAGTCTGCGAATCAATAAAAGAAAAAAGTTAAAGAGATTTATTTTAAATAGCTGGTTGTCTCCGCGATGTAGTACTCATTGTAGTATCTTAAATTGAAAAAATGGTATTACTTTATTAATAATTGTAACAGTATCACTTTCGATTCACTTAATGATATTGATAGTAATAGGTGATATTAGTATTAATATTACCTGTAATAATCCTGAATTCGAGAGTCCTTATAAATTTTGTAAATAAACTGTTTCAATAACAATCAGTATTTAGTTTCACAAACGTACAAATTAATCATCAATAATTTTGTTTTCTGACCGAATATCTTAAATGTATTACAAATGAATCTCAATGTTCATTCAAGGAATAATTCTTTCGTCTATAAATAATGAAAATTCCTGTTTATTTATCTCATGCTACACAGTCATCCTTTTGCTCAAAAAATAAATTTTGTTGTTGAAAATTCGTCTTTTGGCTTCAAAATTCCACGATTTGGTGTAATTTTTTTCGTTTTCGGTTGAAATTGTTTTTTAAATTTATCTGTTACGTAGAAACATAATCTTTTTTAGTTATAACTGCAACCGTCTAGTTAAAAATTAATCTTTCTTTGTTAAAAAATGTGCTCTTTGCGATTTTTTTGGCAAAAAATTAATTCACTTGGTTGAAAATGAATTATTTTGTTGATGATTCCTTTTTTTCTTTGTTAAAAATTGACGTTTCTTTACTGTAAATTTATATGTTGTTGGTTGAAAGTACAATTATTTCGTCGCAAAAGTGCATTTATTTTGTTAAAAATTCGACTTTTTCGGTAGAAAATTATTCTTTGTGGTTGGAAATGAATTATTTTTTTGATGATTACCTTTTTTCTTCGTAAAAAATTAATGATTTTTTACTGAAAATTTAACTGTCATATTTTTGGTTGAAAATACATTTATTTGGTCGCGAAAATTCATGTATTTTGGTAACAATTCTACTTTTTTGGTAAAAAATGTTGTTGGTAAAACTGTAACTGTTTCTTTGAAAATGAATCTGTTTTGTTGAGGATTCGAGTATTTTTTTGAAATTCATATTTTTTGTTGAAATGAACTGTTTGTTGTTCAATATTTTGAAAAAATTAGGTATATATATTTACCATCACATTTTTGGTTTGAAATTAATCTTTGTGGGTTGAAATTCAACTCACTGGTTCAACTGATTTCTTCCAAATTAATTTTTGTATGTTCAAGGTTCATAATTTCATTTGAAGATTCATCTCTTTTGTTGAAAACCGAACCATTCTCTTGATAATTCATTTTTTTGTTTGGGAATTATTTTTCTCCCATTAAAAATGAAACTATTCTGTGGGAAATTCAACTCTTTCGTAGGAAATTATCCTCTTAAAACTGAAAATTAATTTTCTAATGAAAATTTAACTCTTCTATTTTGGGTTAAAAATTTACATTTTTCAGTTTGAAGATTCAACTATGCTGAAAAAAATTGATGAAATTTGTTAAAAATGTAACTATTCGTTTAGGAATGTATGTATTTTTTATTTTATTTTTTATGAACTGTTTGGTTGATAATTAAATTTCTTGGTTAAAAATTCAGGTGTTTAGTAGAAAGATCTTCTGTTTGGCCTAAAATTTAACATTTCGGAATATTTTTTTTTCTTCATTGGCCAAAAATTTATCTCTCCTGGCAGAAATTTCATCTTTTTTGGTTCAAAATGCAACATCAAAATGCAAATTCGTTCAAGAAAACATCTTCAGAAATTCTTCTGAATAGATCACTTCAGAAATAATCTATATTATTCTATACATGTGACGTTTGAAAAGGAATATAACCATTTTTTCAGAATAGAGTTACATACAGGGGTATATAGCCAGATAAATTCACGGCAAATTGAGCCCATGTCGAATTCTTTGTGTTAAAAAACGAGTCTCCAGGGGATTTTTGATGGCAAACCCTGTTTTTCGAGAAAATCGCATTAAAAATTGACGAGCGTCATGAGCGCACTTTAAACAAATTTTTGTTTAGACACAAAATCTACCTGCTTTTGGTCATTTCCGGGACATAGGTATAATTTCACGAAATAGAGTATAGATTAAAGTATGATTTCCTATCGAAATTCAATTCCTACCCGAAAAATAATAATAATATTAAGTGTATTTCCACTATTGTATTTTTGGTACAGCAGATATTTCATAACTTGTGGGTTCATGTTCCAACGTATCTACGACTAACCATTTTTTACCAACAAAATTAATCAAGAATATAGAAATTTGCAAAATATTATATTCTGAAAGGGTTGAGGTTTATAGAAAAACTAAAAACAAAAAAGCCAGAGTTGCTTAAAATAGTATGTTGTAGTACTGTCAACTACATAGTATGTGAAGATCCAATATTCAATAATGTAATTTTCACACATCATACAGGACATGCATTTCATTCATGTTTGTTTGAATTTTGCAGGTTCGTATCTAAAATTATTAATTAAATCATTTCTATGATTTGAAATTCTATCAAAATATTTAGCTTATAGTCTCCTGATGTAGTCTCCAATGTATTCAAGACAGACATATATGCATATCCTGTATCATGGTATATCTGTTTCCTATAAGCTCTAATAATTTATTTTACCTTATTTGTAATTTTCTATAATTAGTATCGCAGGTGAAGCTACATGAAGGCCTGCGTATGTGATGCATGGTATAATTATCGTTTTATAGACAATTAGTTTGCTACTAACATTTGAGCTTAAATTTTGATTGATTAGAGGATATGACGTTAATAACTTTTCAGTAGCTTTTCGAGACAATACGGTTACATGCTTTGTGAAACTAAGTTTTTGGTCGAATGAACAACCCAAACAGATTGAATTATCTACCAAATTATTATGAGTATCTTGGATTTTGATTTTCTCCTGTATGACAGACCTCCGCCTTGTTAATATAATAGCTTGAGTTTCATTCAGATTTATTTTTATTTCCCACTTGTCGAAATTTGTGAGTACTTCATTAGCAGCGGTTTGTAATCTATTAGTGATGGTATCCATTCTGTAGAGTCATTGAAGCTCTATTCTCGAAAGCTATTATTAAAGCTATTATTAAAGCTCAATTACTATTATATAAAGCTCTATTAACATATTAAGTATCAGGAATATCGTTTAAATGGGTAATGAATAATTGAGGTCCGAGGACCGATCCTTGTGCTACTTCTGCATGCTATGAGATAGGGTGTAAAACCATAATGTATAGATTTGTATATTAATCCATTAATCCAAACCGTATCAAAAGCTCTTTCAACATCGAAGAAAAGTGCTACAGTATGCATTTTATTGTTGAAATCAGTGATGTGATTTGACAATCTAACAAGTTGATCGACAGGACTATAGCCTTTTCTAAAGCCGAACTGTTCTTTGATAATCAGGTTGTCTGCTATCAAAAATTTATCAATGCTTCCCTTAATGATTCTTTCTACTATTTTACTTAATTGAAAGATGATACTTATTGCCCTGTAACTAGTTACTAGTGTTGGATTTTTGTGTGGTTTTGGTACCGCTATCCATTTAGCCTCTTCCATAAATTAGGACAATAGTAAGTCTATCATTACCTGGAGACTTATTTTTTTAGGATTTCAGAGTTTTTCTCATTTCTGTGGAAGTTACTAAGTCTATTTTATTGGGATTTATCTGTATATTTTTACAATATTTGTTACCTGAAGAGAAACGATTTACAAGAGTCAAAGCTTTTTATTCATCTTTCTATCAAATTATGTTATCAACAGCAAGTGGGGGAATCTGAATTTCCTTTCTCGTGAGGGCTTCAGTTATTTCCCAAAGTGATCCATCAGAGGGTTTACAATTCTTGAGTGTATTATTTAGTAGTCAAGACTTCCAATTTTGGATCAATATGTCAACTAAGTTTTGAATTTTCGATCGATTTGTTTTGTTTCTGATACTTCTATTTCACTGAAACCTTCTCTTCAACTTATTTTCAAGCTTAATACATACTTTCATATTTTTTGGAAAGGGTGGGTTGTAATGATGTAAATTTTTGGTAAGTATGTTGTTGCCTGCCGCTTCATTGAAAATTTCAGTAAGTTCCTCTACTTTTCTTTCAATTCGGGATCTTGTGTTTATATAGAAATTTCAACAGACTTATTTGCCAACCCAATATTATAACTAATCTTGAAGTTTCTTTTCTTGAAACGAAAAAGGGTGCATGCAATTTTTTTTAAATATCTCACATTGCTGTAGAAGAAGTGAAATGTAAATTAGAGGGCAACATGCAAGGAGCCATAATTCAGGATTCAGATCAGCGCCTCCTTGACGAAAAGGTGAGAGAATCGATCTCGTCCCTGCCTTTCGGCTTGCGGCCTTTAACTTGCTCTCATTATCGAACGCATCAACCTGGCTTGCTTTAACAGCTCGTAAGTGCTCGTAAAATTGCGTTGCTTTTTTAGTCTCGTAATTCAGGAAAGACGGGATTTTTTTTCATCATCACTCCTGCGGTTATTGCCACTCGAGAAAGGCGGTCCAGTCGAAGTAGAATTAAAAGTGAACCCTTTTCAGATCTTTAGTAAAAGAAACCTGTTTTTCGAATTCTCTGAGAAAGATGAGTTTTTATTACGGGGTTGTTCAGAAACTACTTCACGCTATTTTAAACACCTTTTGCTCCTCTCTCCTTCTTCGTCATGGATCATCACATAAAATTAACCTCCCCACCCCCCGCAAGGTGACATCACAATTACGAATATACCCACCACAAATAGATACAATACATTACAACCAACATTATAGGAAAGTACAACTTTTTTCTGTTAATGAGACGAATTTTTTATGTGTTTGTACATTGTTGTATTTTATTTTAGTTTAATTTTTTACAACAATTCACAACTACAAGGACCTACTGGACTTTAAAGGTTTTGCAGCCAAAAAAATTTTCTTTTTTGACCCAGTATGACAGATATTTAGAATATTGCAATAGAATACTTTTGAATTTTAAACTTTCAAAATTGAAGATTTCAAAACTTTTCCAGTAAAGATTTCTTGATTAAAAGGCTTTAAACTGCAAATTTTTAATTTTTAGCTCTTATACATTGTACAGTTGAAATATTTAAAAAAATATAAATGCGCGCTATCATTTTTAGTGCTACGAATTGAAGAATGAATCGACAAATGTATAAATTTTAAAAATTATATAATTTCGAGCAATTTAGAGCTAGAAACAATTATTTAGATACTGAAATTTTTTTCAAATCTTTTGAAATATCCTCTCCGAGATTTTTCTAAACAAAACATTTATTATTCATCTTAGTACTCGATTTTTTCCTACAATTTTGTGAAAATTCTGCAAAAGTAGTAATAAAGTTCTTATGAAATTAATTTAAAAAAAAATGATTGTTAGTTTTTCTAGAAATTTTGATACAAATTCTTCATTCATTCAAAAACGTTTCAAAATGCACAAGAAGCTTATACATTTTGTGTTCGACATCTTCAAAAATCTACATTGTGTTTTAAATGCTTGGAAATCTTTTCACTTTTCAAATCATTTTGCAATCTGTTTAAAACTTCGAAATATATTTTAAATTTACTCGATTATTTTCCAATATAATAATTGTTTAATTGTCATTTTTCATTGAACATTTTTTCAAATCTTGTTAAATATTCTCTTGAAATTAATTTTTCAAAATGAAGAATCATCTTAGGTTTTCTCAGAAAACTAAGGATTTTTTTTCTATTTGCTAAAAATGTTTAAAAAACCTTCAAAAGCTGCAAAATTTCATTTCGAAATCTTGACTTGTAAATATCTCTCAAACTAACTCAAATTTTTTCAAATTGATAATTGGTATATTGTTTGAAACAATACTTGAATAGGATTTGGAACTGAATAAGAGCGCTCAGTTTTTCAAATTCTTATTTGAAATTGAGACAGGTTTATGAAGTTTCAATCAAAACTTTCACATTTGTTCAACTGCTGAGGCTTCCAAATTGCAAAAAATTTATTTTTAACGTTGAAATCTGCAACTTGCTAAATTTTAAACAGATTCAGAATCGTCGTGCAAATTCCATTATTGTTCAATTTTTAATAATCCAACTATAGTTCCATGTGATTCATTATAGTGGCAAAAGTTCTTGGTAAAAGTGTAATTTTTGTAAATTCTTTCTTGTAGAAAACTATATATTACGTTTTTTTTAATTATATTTTTTTTGTTCGAATTTTTTCATTTTTACAAAAGCTACCAGTATATGAAACATAATTTGACTTAGTTTCACAATATTTATTCTCTTGTGAAATCTTGTAATTCTTTGTGAAGATTTGTAATTTTTTACAATAGTTTACGTAAAATTAAAAACGTGCCAATGACGTCATACATCAAAATTTAAAAAATTTTGAATTTCGGTAGTTTTCTGTAATACCTTATAAATCTTTACAACAAAATAAAAAAATATATAATAATAAAGAGTAAGAGACATTTTTGAGTTGTAGAAACTTATACTTCATTGTTGATTTTTTACTTTACTACAAGAGAAAATTAGCTTTCTGTATTCAACTGTATATTTTTGTAAATTCCTTGTACAAAAAAGGACATGCTTTAACAAAAAATTACAGTTGTAGAAATTTTGTACTTTCTTGTTAAAATGTTTTCCATCAGGGAATTCATTTTTTTTTCTATTACAATTACGGAATTTTCTGCAATATATTGCATCAGAAAATTCTAAAAATTGCAACTTGCTAGACTCGGACTCACGTCTCTATTGACTATATTTCACAATTTTGCACTCATTTTAATTTTCAACTGTTTTTCCTCAGCTGCGTGAGGGGAAGTTGGATATTGGGTGTGGAGCAATATTTATTATCTTTTAAAATTCAGTCAAATCTTTTAAAATCTTATGATAT
>CAKNXH010000125.1:259799-281772 GCA_932178445.1 Andricus quercusramuli
AGAAGGAGAAGGAGAAGGAGAAGCAAGAGGAGGAGGAAAAGATTTAATCTTGGAACGAAACAGTTTTTTTATGAAATATTATTGCTAAGTCGCTCTTGCCCCGCCGGTCAGTCTTGCCCCAATCTACCCATATTTATTAAACACATAAAATCTTCGTAAGTCCTACAAATTCGTACAATAAGGGAGGTTGTCTGAAATTTCAAGAATTATCCTTGCATACACTCCCTAAGTTCGTTTAATCATTAAATTATCATTTCCTGCAATTTTCCCTCCAATTTACATATTTCGTCTTCTTATGTCTCGCATTCGACCAATGTACGAAGGTTTCGCTTCATCATTGCATCTTACTTATCTCTGTGGTACTCTTTATCATCCAGCTTTTCGCCAGCTTGCTATCATATAATGCTTCTCACTTTACGACGTGGAGTCACACGAAGACTTTATTACCATTTTATGGGATTTCGTCGCATAAGCGATGAGGTCAAACACCTTATGTTAAAGATGATAAAAAACGAGATGAATACGATACATGAAGTAGCTGAAGAAAATTGAGGATATACTCAGAGAGGTGCGATTTTATTCGAACTTAATATCGCTCTTACTGATAATAGCTGCATTAGCAAGTGAGAGCTTCGAGTACATATATGAAAGGCTTCTTTTTGTAGGTTAGTAAACCTGAAAGTACCACAAAACCCAGTTAGTGTATACTTTATACCTGAATTAAGGGCTTATTCAGTACCCAATAGCAAAATTTAGTGCTCTGAATTATAATCAAAAACATAGTACTCGTAGTTCCATTAGTTTTTCTTGTTATAGCTGCACGTAAAGCTGGCAGCTTTACGTTGAGCTAGCATTACCATGATAGAAATAATTGAGGCTCACTTATTACCCAAAAGCCTAAAATAGGGGTTTGCATTTCTTTTAATGCATGGTACTGAAAGTACCATAAACTCTTCTTGCTAACTTGACGTGAAGCTGGCAGCTTTACGTCAATCTAGCTCTAGCAGTACCATAGTAGAAATATTTTCTGCATCAACTTTTTCCTATCATGTAAATTCAGGGCTCATTTAGTACCAAATAGCAAAATTCAGAGAACTTGATTTGAAAAAAATGCATATCAGTACTGGCAATAACATACATTCTTTCTGCTAGTTCGACGTAAAGCCGGCAGCTTTACGTTAAGCTAGCATTACCATGGCAGTACTGATTAAGTTCAATGAGGATTATCACATAAATTTTGGAATATTTCGTACCCTTCCGTAAGTATTGGACAATTTATCAGAAACCATCCCACACACTCAAAAACTACTCACTAAAAGAAATTGGCATCAAACTGACATGAAGCTGCCAGCTTAAGGTCCAGCTAGGACGACCATAGTAGAAAATGTATTGCACCAAATTTTCTCTTTCACGGGAATATTAATTTAAAATTAATCTTTTATCGTTAAAAATTCAACTATTTAGTTACGAAATTATGTATTTAGTTAGAAAATCGTCTTTTTTAGTGGAAAATAAGTTTTTAAGTTGATAATTCATCCTTTTTGTTTGGAAATGGAACAGTTTTGATAGAAATTCATCTCTTGTTCCGAAAATTAGTCTTTTTCAATTGAATTTAACTGTTTTTTGTTCCAAATTGAAATCTTGTTTTTTTGAATTATCAACTATTGCATGTTTGCTCAAGAATTCATCTCTTGAGGTTGAAAATTTAACGATTTTGTGCAAAATTCATCTTTTTGGCTTAAAAATTGAACAATTTGGTAGGAAATTAAACTATTTAAAAAATAACTTTTTGGTTCGAAAATTCAACTATTTGGTTGAAAACTCAAATAATTATTTGAAAATTTAGCTATTCAGTAAAAATTAACTTTTTCATGGAAAATCAATATTTTCGAATTATAAAAGCATCTGTTTTGTAGAAAAGTTACATACTTTGTTAAAAATTAGTCCCTTTGGGTGGAAAAATAATTTCCTTTGTTAAAAATGCATTTTTTTGGTCATTATTCCAGGTTCAATTAAGAATTTTTTTTATTTAAAAATTCATCTTTTCTGTTTTGAAATTCAACTACTTAGTTGAAAATTCATGTACTCTGCTGGAAATGTCTCTTTGTCCATTGAATTCAACTGTTTTTTGTTTTAAATTAAAATATTGTTTGGTTTAAAGTTGATGTTTTAGGTAGAAAATTTATGTTTTTGCTTGAAAATAAAATTATTTTTTGTAAAAAATACAACTATTTGATCGAAAACTCATTTTTTTCAAAATTCAGCCATGTGTTAGAAAATTTACTTTTTTTGAAAATTCAACTGTTTTGTTCAAAAATCGTATTTTTTGGTTGAATTTAACTGCCTGAAAATTCGTATTTTTTTGTTAAAGACTAATTTTTTAAGCTATACATTCCATATCCAGTTGATAATTGATGTTTTTAGTTGAAAATTGATCTCTTCTTGTTAAAAATTCCTCTATTTGTTTGAAAATGCATCTATACTCAGACAACAATTTTTCTTGTGCCAAAAGAACTATTTTTTGGATATATATGAAAATTTGCTTCAATCAACAAAATTTGGTTGATTCAACAAAATATTTGATTGACCCAATCCCATTATGTTGTTTAGTTGAAATTTCTCGTATTTTGTTACAATTTTATCTTTTTTGTCAGAGAGTTAATCTTCTTTGTTGAAAAATTCATCTTTTTGGTAGAATATTAAAATATTTGGTTAAATAATGAACTATTTCTTTAAAAATTAAGCTATTTTATAGAGAATAAATTTTTTATTAAAAATTAATATTTTTGAATTAAAAATTCAACTGTTTCCTAGAAAATTACTTTGTTAAAAATTCGTCTTTTTGAGTAGAAAATTAAGCTTCTTATTTCGAAAATTCATCGTTTTTGGTTGAGGATTTTAATATTTTGTTGAAAATTTATCTTTTTGGTTGAGTTTAACTAGAAAGGAAATACGTTTCTTTTTTTCAAAAGTAACTTTTTAAACTGAAAATGTAACTATTCCATTTCTGGTTAGAGACCTATATTTTCAGTTGAAAAAACAACTATTTAGTTGCGAATTCATCTTTCTGGATTGAAATTGAACTTCCTGTTCGAAAATTCATTTTTCAACTTGTTTTATTCGGAAAGCTTTAAGTAATTAAAATTGTGCCGGAAGAGCACGGAGTCAATGGATTGGTCATTCAAGCAATAAAAACAAGATATTCAGGTAGAAAAGCGAGTGTTCAGGGTAAATGGAAAACTGAGTGACTGGTTCGATATTATGCAGGTTTCTAGACAAGGATGCATTATCTCATCATGGCTATTTATTATATTCATGGACAAGTGTCTGAGAATGGCCCTCTTCGACGAAAAAGGTGTGGATTTTGAGACAGTGAAGGTACGTGGGTTATCAAAGAATGTTGAAGAGTCACGCTTACCCCGCAAGGGAAATGACTTAATGGCATAATAATAATAGTAATAAAAATGCGGGCAACTCAGGTGGGAAACAAATCTAAACTAGATCTAAAGGACAAAAGTGACTAAATTGAGGATATAAAAGGATCGGAAGAGCATGAATCGATAGAGGAGGATAAATTTGTATGAACTATTCCTTCACGGAAAAATCAACGGTTAATTTCACCTTGATTTGGCGTAGAATTTACTCGAAAAAATGGTAGTTTTATGACACGTTGGCATTTTCAGTTAAGTTTACTCTGTGTCGTAAATCTTTTTCACTATCTCCCAAAAAGGTAAAAGTTCTATTCCATTCATGTGGTGAATAACAGGTATGACAGTATATTGTGCAATCTTCCTAATGAACTATACCCATCTTACATGGTACTTTTGAATGGGCAAAAGGTACATTGAATGCTACTAGGTACCTACGCTTACCGGGCTACATGGTACTTTTGACTTGGCGGAACAGTGGAAGAAACTTTGGGTGCTACATGGTACTTTTGACCGCACTTATTAGTGAAGTTGAGATTTTTCTAGTACCCGGCTACATGGCACGTTTAACTACACTGTTAGAAAAATCTGTATGAGATAGAATATACATGTGTGTGAAGCAAATATGCACTACCGCTACTGAAATGTAACACACATGGGTGTGGTGAATTTAATATACATGTGTATTAAATTTAATATACAGGTCGGTATAGCAGCGTGCATGAAAACTCAAAGTACTTTCATTTCTTTAAATCTTGTCAAATATTTGAAATTAAATTAACAAACTAGAATTCGTCGACTGATTTGTTATTTATAATTAAAGTGCGACGTACGGGTGGAACTTTTTCCAAAATCCAGTCTGAATAGTAGAAATTTAATGCTAGAACAGTTGATTGTAGGTTAGGTCTGTTATTTGTTTGCTTAATTGATTTTGTCGACTTAAAATCCAGTCATATTTTTGATTAACTGGAAGAAGGTATCATGTTTTATTATTTAGAGTCGAAAATTCATGTTGAACTTATTTTGAATTTGTGTAAAATGAAATTATCTGATTTTTCTTGTAAGTGATTGACATGAATGTATATGAAATTTAATATACACGCTCTTAGTGGCGATTTCATATGATTGATATATTACTTTTAATACACATGGGTATATTAAATTTAATATTATTTTTAACAGTGTATGTGAACAGTGGAATGAACGACGACTCCCGCTTATGTGTGCTAAACTACATGGTACTTTCGACCACGTCGAATAAAAAAATTAACACTAATTTATACGTATATTCGCAGCTACTTTACACAGTAATTTCTAGTATGTCAAAAGGTAGAAATACACTTTTTCATGAGACACATGGCAACTCATACTTTTTTGGAGAAAAATGGTTAGTTATTTGATAGAGAAATCTCCTTTGAATTTGGAAAATTTACACTCTGATGTGTTGTAGTCGCGCAAGCCCTTGTCATATGCTTCTGCCCTTTTCTCATCAATCTGCGTTTGTAAGTCAGCTGCAGCCTGAAAGAAGTCAAGTGGTTAATATGAGAGTATAGAGAAGAATTTCGTAAACAAATTCATAAAAATGGAAACATAATAAATAAAAATTTTTACTCGCATGTTCAAAATAAATCTAGATAAGTTCTTGTTACAGAGGCTTTCTTCGTTCTTGGATCTTCCTGGGCAGGAGCCACAAGTTCGGTATTTCTACAGTGTCCTTTTTCCTTTTTTTGCACCCTCTTTTTGGTTCCTGCGCCATATTTCATGTGTTTTGGTTACATAATCGTGAGTAATAAAAAAAAAGGCAACTGCGTCTTGATTTACTGTAACAAAAAATGAAATAATCAGTCTCAGTCTCAAGTTTCACGAAAACTAGTAAAAAATTTTAATTCTCACAACAAATTTGGTATACTTACCTTTGGTAGTTTTTCAACGTCTTACAAAATTGTTCTGTCGACAGGACCTTCATTTCCGGAAGTGCTCGATGTTCTCGGGGTTTTGTGGTTTTCTGGAGTACTTACGAGAAAAAGAATATTTCTGCCTCGCATTTTCTCTCATTTCTCATGAACAAACCTCTGAAAAAAAGACAATACAGCCGATGCATCGGCGGCAGAGTACCGCCAAATCTCGAATTGGAGTCAGTTATGTACTTAATTGAAGTATAGAGTTTGTTGCACGATAATTTCTATAAAGCTTAAATAATTCACTACACTTACCTTATAAATCTCACCTGAATATCAGTAACACTGAATATTAGGCAGCTCCAATTTGTTCCTAGAATATTTTAATTTAAAGAAGGTTTCAAACTACAGGAGAAACACTTCACCGCAAAGCTTGATGCTAACTGAAGCGTCGCTTTGGATAAATGGCGCAGCAGATGATTGTACAATGTTTTTACTAAATAAACAGGTTATAATCTACTCTGATTCTAGTGGCATGGACATAGCAGATATGAAAAAAGTACCAAGAGACAAGTTATAATATCTCTCAAGTCATAAGACAGTTTGTACCACTTGAAATAGAGTCGAAATCCTTGAAAGAAAGGGCACTTCTTCTTCTGAGATATGTCAATTATGCTGCGATTTTCATTAAGAAGTACTATGTTAAATAGGTAGGAGCACCCGAGATATACAGGGAACAGTTCACTGTGTCAAAAAGGGTCTGGTACCTGCTACTACGGCAATATTTCACCATGTGAAATGAGAAAAGTACCATGTGAAATAGGAAAAGTACCATGTGAAATAGGCAAATCATCAATGCTATAAAAGGAAAATTATACTATGTGAGATAATACTTGTTACCTGCGTTTACGGAAATTACTACCCATGTAAATACAGTTTCTGACAACTTTTCACCGTTTCTACTGCTATTTTTCCAAAGATTTTATACATAATGCGAATAATATATTACACTCCATCTATCTAATAAAAATAACTTTGTGCTGATAGAGAAAAATACTTTCTTAAATGTCAAGAAATGATACATTTCTTGTTATAAAGCACAATTCTACACAGAATCTTTTACCATGTTTTTAAATAATTATATTTACTATATGAGAAGAGAGATTTAGAGAAAAGTAGGTTCTTCTTTTTACCATGTGGCACTGTAACAACTACAACGTTCTTAAAATCTATTTTTCTCCGTGTTCCTGTTTTGATCTTCATTTAAAAAAAGATTCCATAAAACTGGGATCATTCCAAAAAATATCTAAATTTCAGAAGTGAATATTTGTATGCAAATTATCCGACATAAACGAACACTTTCTTATCTCGCAGGTACCCAGACGGTGCTTCAGATAATGGACATAATCCCAGCTTTCCGCATCGCTTTACTAATTCCATCTTGGTGTCGCAAAAGGGGACATTCCATATTCTGCGTGTGGTAATGATGCCATTTCCCGAGTCCCTGCACTGATTTTCAACGTGGCATTCCTCATCCTTTCGTGTCGAGCAGACAGGAAATAAAATTTTTATCCTCAATCTCAACCATTCTCACGGCACATGATGTTACATACTATTTCCATTTGTGGGCTTTTCACAATTTGAATTCAATTTGCTTAAACCTACTTCTCACAAATTCCTGAAATTGAAGAATTGACTCAAAGAACGTTGTATGAAGAGAAGGGTGGTTCAAATTTTCTCTCTCGAATTTTCACACATATCGCTCGGTTTGTTCGAATCCACAGAAAAATACATCTATTTTTTTCGTTTAGAAAAAAAAAAAAATTTAGAGTTGAATCGAGTTGAATAATGGATCGAGTTGAAACTTGAAACACAACATTTCTCTTCACAATTGTAGCCATAGAATACGAATAAAACATTAATTTTTGAATATCACCTCCATAAATATCTGTTTTATCGGGTCCCAAAAAAAAACCCAGAAGTGAAAGAATGGATTTTGCAATTTTCTTGTCCAATGTTCAATAACAATGTTCATACAGTTTATTGTTATTTTTAATAGTATTCTCTTGGAATAATGCTAGAAAATTACATTCTCTCAATAATTTTCCACTTTTTGTCCAATTTTCGATCAGAGTAAGGTGAATGAATAGTTAAAGTTTACAAAATTAATTGTTCAAACAATTTACTATTATTTTTAATAATGATTAATTTGAATGATGCTAGTAAATTGCGGTTTCTTTCCGAAATTTTCAACTATTTCTCTACTTTGCATTGGGAGTGAGTTAATAATTAATTTAATTTAGCAAAAATAATTATCCAAACAAATTATTGTTTATAACTATCTTCTTCTTTACTAATGCTAGATACTTGCAGTTTCTTATGAAATTTTTAACTTTTCACCTACTTCTTACTTATGTTAGTAAATTAATGAAAAATGCCAATTAACAAACAGCAGCTTTCATAGCCAAATAGAGAAACTTTCGAGTAAAATAGAGGAATTTTCCAAAAAATAGTTAAAGATTTCACTAAATGGTCGAATTTTCAATCGCAAAGAATTAATTTTTAACAGCATATAGTTGAATTTTCAACTAAAAATGATGATTTTAACGAAATTATTACATTTTCCAAAATTATTAGATTTTCAACTAAATATTTAAATTTCTAACCAAATATTCGATTTTTAATCACAAAAGGACAATTTTTTTACAAGGCAGTTGAATTTAAAAAAAAAAAGTACATTTTCAACCAAGAGAAATGATTTTTCCACTATGAAAGAAGAATTTTCAACAAAAGCGTCAATTTTTCAGGTTAAAAAGTGGAATATTTTAGAAAACAGTAGACTTTTGATCGGGAAAGATGAATTTTCAACAAGAAAGATAATATTCAATCAAGAAAGACGAATTTTCAACAAAATAGTTGAATTTTTAGCTGAAAAGTGGAACTTCCAACAAACAAGAATAATTTTTTCCCAAAAAGACGACCCTATAACCAAATATATGATTTTTCTAGTAGATATAGTTAAATTTTGAACCAAAAAGTTTCGACCAAAAGACGACGTTTCAACAAATTACATGAATTTTCTACCAAACAGTTTACTTTTTAACTCATACAATATACAGAATAAAGTTTCAACCAAAAATGGAATAGTTAAATTTCCAGATGAAAACTCGGAAAAAAATAACGTAAAAAAATTAATTTTCAATAAAATTGTTCAATTTTTTTCCAAAAAGATAAATTTTCGACCAAGATGATTAGTTTTTTATAAAAAAGAAACGAATTTCTAACCTATCCAATATACAGGATTGAGTTTTGACCAAACATGGATTAGTTAAATTTCGAGTTAAATTTTCAGATGAAAAACATAATTTCTAAACGAAAAAATTGATTTTCAACAATGTTGTTGAATTTTCAACAATGTTGTTGAATTTTCAACCAAAAAGATGAAGTTTCGACCATGAAAATAAATGTTCTACAAAAAAAAAAAACGAATTCCGAACAAAATAAATGAATTTTCAGCCCAGAAATATGATTTTTTCAAACGCAAAGTTTAATTTCCAACCAAATGGTTGAACTTTCTACCAAATTGTTGAACTTTTAGCCGCAAAAAATAAATTTTCCACAAAACAGTAGATTTCTTAATATAAAAGTTCATTTAAGAGCAAATAGTTGATTTCTCAACTATAATTAGGAATCCTAAATAAAGGAAAATTAATTTGTTTACTGGATATTTCGACTTTAAGTCAAATAATTGACTTTCCAACAACAACAAAATTAATTCTCAACGAAGCATGTAACAGTTGATATTTCAAACAAACAATTTCATTTTTAACTAAAAAGAATAAATTTTCAACCAAGAAGATTAAATTTTTAACAAGAAAGAGGAATTTTCAACCAAAAAGTTGAAGTTTTAACAAAAAAATATAATTTTTCAACCACATAGTAAAATTATTAACTAAAAATGTTAAATTTTCAACGGAAAATGGAATAGTTAAATTGTCAGTTTGAAAAATTTATTTCCAACCAAATATGAAACGAATTTTCATCAGAATAGTTAAATTTTCAATCATAGAGATGTACCTTCACCTAAAAAAATAAATTTTTAACCAAGTAGTTGAACTTTTCATAATAAAATGATTTCTTAACATCGCAAAACCATTCTCAGTTAATCTGCAAAAAATCAACCCTATTCCTTGAAAAACAAAATGTATTTTTTAAAAATATTAATTTTTAATGATAAATAATTCTTGCAGATTTGCGTAACATCATGAAAAAAACTCATTGAAGAGACATTCTTAGTTGATACCGTCAACAAATTGAGCCTATTCGTTAAAGAATAGAAGACTCTGAATTTTCTTACAAAAATAGTTTTAATAAATCATAATTATTGGGAATTTGTAAAGCACTATAGAATAAAAAAAAGTCATCGCAAAGATATTCTCAGTTAATTCTAAAAAAATCGCAAAGTTATACTGAGTTTTTTTTTTAATTGAGCCTATTCGTCGGAAAACAGACACATTCTGAATTTGTTTATAAAAATTTTATAAATAATGAATAATTCTTGTAAATTTGCAAAGTGCCATATCAAACTGTCACAGGAAAAGCCTTCTTAGTTTTTTTTTTAATTCATCCTATTCGTTAAAGAATGGACAAACTCTGAATTTGTTTATAAAAATTGTTTGAATAATTGAAAATTCTCCCAAATATGCTAAGTATTATACCAAACAGTCACCGTGAAAGCGTTCTTAGTTTAATTCGTTAAAAAAAATTAAGCCTGTTCATTGATAAATAGACAAACTGTGATTTTTTTTTTGAAATTGCCTAATGGCATCTTTTTTCAAGTAACAGTAATACACTGTCAGTTCTTGTGTAGAACAAAACACAATCCGCAATAATCCATGAAAATTACCAATCCTTGTGTAGAAGAAATTAGCGAATTTTGTGTTTAACACTAAAATGAAAAATAAACCACGTGTCAGAAAAATTGAGGCTATAGTAATAGCTTCAACTGCAACACCTGGTAACACTGCTCTTAATCCAAGAAAAACGACAACTTAGATTTAGGATATAACAAATTGTACGGATTTTCGATAATGTTTACAGAAGGGATTATTATAAAAGGTTCTATTTAATAACAATGTAATAAATTTCGATATATTTCGAGATTTTTTCTGGAGGAGATTTATCAAATAGGATCACTGGTAGTTGGTAATCGAACTGCAAACTAATGACTCCGAGTTGGTATTTTAGCAAATCGTAACTACGTTTCCTGTTTCCGAAAATATAGACTAGAGACTATAGATTGGGTTTCCGTTCCGAAATTTGAAACTGACTGTTGTAAACTGTAGATTTGTAGAAAATGTAGGCTGTGTCGCCATTCCGATTTTTAACTGTATTTTGGTTGGAGGTCCGCTGTTTATATGGAAGATTTAGTCCCATGGAACCCTCAAGTCCTTCGGTGAGTGGCAATTGTTTGACAGCTTTCCTCACCAATAAATTTAAAGAACCGTTCGAAGGGTGGCGGGTTTTCTCATCACTGAAATAGTAGAGGAGTGAGAATGGAAACTCTGGTTGTGTGAGTGGCACATGGATTGACTTGGGGTGCCGGGCTAGATACTGTTGAGTCATTGATGGCATCTCGAAGGTTTTGCAGCTTCTTTGGGCGTTGAGGGTGCAGGTAGTTGGAGTTTAAGGTGAGCTGAGGAAGCATCATAGCTAGCTCAGGTTCCGACGTTTCATTCACAAAGTCCAGTGACGAGGTTTACATGTTCATGATATTGTAAGGGTTTGTAATAGGTCAATGAGAATGAACATCAAAGTAGTGATCGTTAAATGTGAAAATATTTTACAATAAGTTATTGAGAAATGATCGCTAAATAAAAGTTTACGATAGGTTAATGAGATGATACAAGTGATAGTAATTTTATAATAATCATAATGACAATTATATTATTAATTATTAAGACAGATCACAGGAAAGGCTTGAGAGTAGGAAAGAAAGTTTTGTGTGCATTTGTTGATCTAGAGGAAACATTTGACAAGGTGAATAGAAATAAACTTCGTGAAGTCCTTGATTAAAGAATACTGAGTCAATAGATGGCTCCTGCAGATATCACAATATCACACAATAGATATCACATGTATTTTGAAAGACGTGAAGTTGGCTGAACAAAACTTTATCGCTCTAACAAATTTCCGGCAACAAATTTTATTCTTAGTTTTTTCTGTGCGAGTATGAAGGTTAATGGGAAACTGAGTGACTGGTTCGATATTATGCAAGGCGTGAAACAAGGATGCGTTATGTCCATATGGCTATTTATCATATTTGAGAATAAGTGTCTACTGTCTAAGAATAGTTCTCTTCGATGAAGAAGGTGTAGATCTCAAAAGAGTAAAGGTACGTGGGTTAGCTTTCGCGGATGACAATGTTGTTATAGAAAAATCAATCGAAGACTTGCAAAGAATGTTGAGTAAACTAAGCATGAAGAACATGGTCCTCAAAATTAACGTGAATAAAACAAAAATCGTAGTGTTCGAAGGAAAAGGTGAGAAAGCAATGTAAAACATTGTACTGAATGAAGAGAGATTAGAACAAGTTGATAAATACATATATCTAGGTAGCCGATTCACTAGTGACGGAAAAATAGATGAGGAGTTAAATAAGCGCATAAATGAAGGTGAGAAGGTTATCGGTAGAGCAAGGTTCTATATAATATTAATAATTATATAAATAATAATATCGTTTATAACTATCTTCTCTTAGACTCTAATTTAGAGTAATGCTAGAAAGTTTTTTCTTGTCTGAAACCTTTGGTTTTGCTTTTACTTTCCAGTTATATGAACGAATAATAAGTGAATCTCAACAAGAATCATTTTTCAAGTGGTATTGTAATTTTTGAAGTGAATTATGATGAATAATTAGGATTTGGTGGGAGTACTGGGTCTGTAAATAACTTGTAATATTTTTGTTTTGAATTACAACACGAAGGTTATTGCAGAGCGTAAGAGAGAAATTTGGCAATGCACATATTTTACTATCATTCCTTCTTCCCCCGATTTCTCCTACAAGATAGTAGACTCACTGTTTTATTTCAGAAAAACATATTCACAAAACAGAGAGATTGTTCAAGATATGATTCTCTGTAATGTTCATTTATTATTTGCTCATAACTAAAAAGGCAAAGCAAAGTCAAGCATTTTAGAAAAACCGCAATTTTTTAGCACTTATCTTAAAGAAGATAGTTATAAACGATAATTAATTGTTTGAACAACTATTTTTGTTAACTTGTATTAATTATCACTTAACAAAGTGAAAAGTGGACAAAAAGTTTGAAATTTTAGAAAAATCGCAACTATCTGTGGCATTAATAAAGCATTAATAAGCATTAATAGAGAAGAAGATAGCTATAAACAATAATAATTTTTGAACTAATTATATTCACTTAATTGAATTTAATATTAACTCACTCCAAGTGATAAGTGGACAAAAAGTTGAAATTTGAAAAAAAAACACAATTTGTAGCATTATTCAAACAGAATATTATTTAAAAAAATAATAAATTGCTTGAAAAATTACATTCACTAACAATAATTAACTATAACCTTACTCTGATTGCAAATTATACAAAAAGTGAATCAATTTTAAAAAAACGCGACGTGGTAAACTTCATTCTAAATATTCTTATTTTTTTTCAAAAAAAAAAAAAAATGGATTTATTATTTTTTTTTTTATTCGAATTAGCCGAGCGATATACATGAAAATTCGAGAGAGAAAATTGTTGGTTCTAATAACTCTTCAATAATTATTAAATAATCAATAATTTCGTATAATAAATTTAAATTTAAAATTTAGAATTTAAAATTTAAATTTATTATAATGAATCATCGTGAAAGTATCAAATCTATCAATAATTTCGTGTTCAAAATCTTTAAAAAATCTTCATTCTCTAGCATTTTTTAATCATTGTTGGACCTTTTCAAAATTTCGTACTTTCTCACATTTTTTGATCTTTAAAAATGAAAAAATTTTACCTTAAAGCTTTCATATTCTTTTTTGGAATTTTTGGAAATCATTTGAAATCTTTTGTGATATTTTTCGATTTTTTTATAGAATTCATTATTCGAAATAAAAAACCATTTAATAATTTTTCATTAATTTCAAGAGAATGTTCTCATTCTCTAACCCATTAGCGACAAAAAATTCGGATTTTTTAGTTCATTTTCAAGCCTTATTATTATAATTAAGTAGCGGGGATTTTTGAACGAAAACGCTGTTCGATAAAAAAATCCACATTTTATTTAAAACCTGTTTTTTACTCTCTTTAAATTTGGAATTATTTTCGAAAAAAGACAATTTTCAAAAAAGCAGTTGAATGAACAAAGAAGAATTCAATTTTCAACCAAAAAGGATTCAATTTTTCACCAAAAGAAATGATTTTTCTACCAAAACCTTCAATGTTTCAACCTAAAAATATAAATTTTTTAATCAGAAGTTTATTTTAAAACAAACATATGAACTTTTAACAAAAAACAGATAAATTTTCTACGAAGCAGATTAATTTCCTGCCGAAAAAGACTATCTTTCAACAAAATAAATAAATTATTCCATAGTTCAATTAAATAGATCAATTTTCAACGGAACAATTGCAGTTTGTACGAAAAAGCTGAAATTTCTGCCAAAAGAAGAATTTTCAAATATATTCAACTGACTCGAATTATTCCTAAAATGTTCAAAAACTTTTCAAAATATGAAAATTGCGTTAAAATTTTCCTTTAAAATTAATTTTTATGAATGAAAAATTATTCATATTTTTTCAGTAATCTTAAGGTACGTTTTTCGTTTTCTTGGAATAATTTTTTGAACCCTTTCTCAACTTTTAAACCTTCTATATATTTTTTAAAAAGATTCAAATTTTAGCTAATATCTTTCAAAATGATAAGTGTTTTTTATAAAATGTTTCAAAAATTCTGAATAATAAAAAATATTCCAAACAAGATTTATAATTTCTGAACAATTTTCGGTTGCGTTCTTCGTGGAAAAGTGGGACTTAAAAAAAGTCATTAGAATTTGAACAAGAATTAGCGTCTTTCAATAATTTCCGATCATGTCAGTGTTTGTCTTTGGAAATTGATACTTTTTATTTTGAAAAATTATATTTCAAATATTTCAAAGAAGATTCACAGCTGTTTAACAATTTCCGGTTATGCATGCGTTATACACCGGAAAATGGCATTTTTAGTCAAAAGTAATTGAATTTTGAAGAAGATTAAAAAATTTCGTGGCATTAATTTCACTTTTTTGTTTCTTTTTTTGTTTGAAAGTATTTTGTTATAATTTAGATGCTTTGTTTCCAAACCAAAAAAAAACACATAAAAAGCTGCTTATTATATACGTGTATAAGCGTCGATCCTTATCGCTTTAGAAAATTGCTTCGAGTGTAAGAGGCAGCGATTAAATGCAAGTACCTAATAATTTCCTGAGCAAGAAAAATAAAATTTATTTTTCGTAGATTTTCTTTTTTTGCAAGCACGAGTGAAATAATGAGAAAGTGGAAAGGAGATATAAAACGAGGAAGCGTGCAAAAAAACTGGTATACAGGAAAACTTCCGGTGAGGTAGGCGCCACTAATGAGCATATTCATTTTGCAAAAACAAAACGTTATTTAAACTTGAGCTCTCAAGCAATTAACGCATCCTAAAAAATTATAAATTGACAAAGCAGAGCGTAATCAGGCACGTACTTGATGTTGGTTAATTTTCAAAGGCTTGAAAATTAAACCTGAAAGAGGAGACGATTATGATCAAAAAGTGTTTGATTATAATTAACGTGTACAATAAAGTAAAGACGTCTCAAATTCTTAAATTAAAAAAATATAGGCAAAAAATTACGTCAAAAAGTTATCAGTAGAATTAACATAATTAGTATTTTTTCAAATTATTTTATTATTTATTTCATCAATAACTATATGATTAAAAATTATAAATGAATTGCAAATTTTTCCATTTTGAATGGTGAAAATATTACTAAATTTATTTTCGAAGTTAGACATTGAAGCGTTCAATTTGATTTTCAACTTCAAACTGTCAAATTTTATTCGTTTCGAATGAAAAATTATTTGAATTGAAAAGTTAAAAATATCAAATGATTCGATTTTGAACGAATTTAGTTAAAAATAATAAAATTTCGATTTCTTAGAATTTAAGATGATTTTTAATTTTGAACTCTTTTTTCAACTGGTTCTGAACGCTTTTAATTGGAAAAGATACAATTTCAACTCCTTTTTAATGAAAATGTCAAATTTTTAAAATTTCAGTCAGATATTTTCCAATTTTGAGATCTTCTGATCATTTTTTTTTCAATTGTTTGATAAGGAGCGATTTTAATTTAAAATAAAAAAAAATTAATCATTCGAAATTGAAAAATATTTTATTGGAAAATTTCAAGAATGAATAATAATAATTGTAACTGATGTGTTGAAGATGGAACCATTTCAAATCCGAATAATGGGAATTTTCCAAATAATTCTGAGGGGAAAAAATTCAAAATGAAATGGAGAAACACAAAATATGATATAAAAGCAGTAGCTCAATAATAATTTATTCAAGAAAGAGTCCAATGATTGCACCCAAAATAAAATATTGAATTAAAAAACTTATCCAAACAAAATGACAAAATCAAAGGAAAGAAGCAGCTACAATTCAAGAGAATTTATCCTCCAATGAATTTACAAAAGTTTACCAACAAAAAATCATACAAGATGAATTTTAATTCAGGAAACAACAGAGCAGGAATTGAAGTGATATCCAAAATGAAATAGAAAGATTCATCACACAATAAGAAAAAAACTTGAATCTCTGTCTATGTTCCATCCTCGAAGACTGCTGACAAAACAGACCGGATCTCCCAATTTTCTCAGCTTTATAAGATTTCCCTAACAACGAGTTTGTCTGATTCTTATCTTCTGTTTAAAGCATAGTGATTTTGCATCTATCTTCTTATTGGTCGAAAATTCAAATAGTTTGTGAAATCCAGCATCGTAGGAAATAAATTTCAAAACTGGCAACTCGCAGATAATCCAGTTCGATCCAGAAGATGGTAAATTATGAAGATTCTCCTCCGAATAAATCTATAGTCTATACCACAAACAGGCTATCAAAATGAAAAATTGAAGTTGGTTAAACAAATTAGGATAACTATTCCGACATCCAGAAACTTACAGATTTTCCTACTAGCTTGCTAAATGTACAGGCAGAAACCTTCCAAGTAGATGAAATATTCTTGACTCTGAAAAATTGAAAAATATTTTTCGAAAAACAGGAAGAGCAGCAATCACATCAAAACGTTACAAGAAACTATAAACTATCCAAATCTATCTGATACAATCAGAGGCATCCGTTCATACAATACGAACTTGAGAGCAAAAGTTGGTGGAAAAATTTGATCAGGAATTTCTTGGTCTTTGAAAAGTCTTTTAATTTGGGTATACATAAATTTCTTAGGCTTTCAGCATTGTCTCAGGATCACAGAAATATTGACATAAATGAATAAAAATACGAACAGAATCAATACTTAAATTAAGATATTATTAAATGTAAGCACAATTCAGAAACACTGTGCACTCTTCTAGATAAGTTACAAGTTGAACAAATGAAATTAGAAGATGCTGGATTTTTTGTTTATATACTGATCCATTCCATTGTTCTATTTTCTCGCAACAATATGGTATGATTAGATAATGGTAATTGATGTTGACCATGTAAGAATATAATTAGAAGATGTTGGATTCTGTTGGTGTGCTGGTCCATAGTATACCAACATACAAAAAAAATCTAAAATCTTCTGATTATGTTCTTACCTGGTCATTATCAATCAACAGCTAATCATAAAACACGGTTAAAGAAAATACATCAATGGAATGAACCAGTGTACCAATAAAATACATCATCTAATCAAATCCTTACATGGTCATCATCAGTTGACAGCTTATCATACAACGTGGCTAGAAGATACATCAATAAAATGTACCTATAAACCAACAAAAACAAACATCTTCTAATTGAAGTTTTACCTGGTCAACACCAAATAACATCAGCTAATAAATAAATTAAAGTAAACAAATTACCCTGAATTTTGGAAGTTGTAAAATGATTAAAAACTTCCGTCACAGGTTCAGTTTTCGTCGATTTTCTTTGTTTCACTCATTTCTGGGTTAGCAAAGATCTTCAAAAACGGGACACAAATTATTGATGCACCTGGTGCCTTTGATAGAGGTAATTTGATTTTGATTTGAATGTGTTGGTTCTGTTAAATTGAGGTGGACTGGTACGTTTATTTTATGTAATCCGGTACATCTGCGTGCTGCAAATACATGCCAGTAGATGACCGTTAAACATCTATTAACTGTAGGTCATGACTTTAACGATCGTAACCGATGCTATCCCAGAGGAAGCTTGATTAGAGTCGCTTTAGCAGGGAATAGTGTCGTGGGGTGTCACGGCATTACATTTATGGGTAAATAAGCTTAATGCTGAAATTCGATGCGTACTTACTGTCCTCTAAATGCAGGTTCAAAAACAGGTGGTAAAAATTTATCGTAAAAAAATACTAACTGCAAAATTCCGTGTTTGAACTACAGGTGGAAGGTATCACGTCAGTTTCAAAAATAATAATTTTTTGAATATCAGAAGAAAAATAGCGCGCGTACAACGTGGTTCTTATTTTGATTGCCAAATTATCAAATAGAAATATATGATTAAGTTTTAAGTACTGTCAAACTATTTCTGAAATAAACAAAAATTACGGATCAAAATCTATAAATTTTCCAGATCATGGCTTCACCAAAAATCTGAAAATGTACTTGTTTGTGTACCTTATGTACTTGTTCTTATGAGTTTTCTAAAGATGTCCTGCAAACGTCATTTTTAAAAATTCTTCTCCGACGTTATTATTAATCGAAGTTGAATCCATCATTATCTTGGTTGTAGGTTCAATGAAAAATAATTAACAATCTTTAATTAAAATAAATATTAAAATTGCTTAATTTGCTTTCGAATAATTCAATTTAATTTTCATTCCATACAGGTATTGGTAATTTATAACAGTAGTGCGAAAGAAATTGTCACAATATTTAAAAAGGAAATGTTTAATATAACTGATTAATTTCTTCTATAATTATTTTTAATATTCAGATTTCAAACACTAAGATTATTATTTTTTTGTTTCAGGTACGTATCTTTTGTTCTCATTAACATAGACTGACACCCACAGGTAAAGTGAAGAATAATAATTATTATAATCAATAATTATGTTCTAAAAAAGCGCTTAAAATTGTCCGAGTGTACATTCTACTTTATTTTTATTGTTTTGAAGCTAAACAATTTATTTTCAAGGTCTCAAAAACGAAAATTATTTTAGAGTTGCACATTTAAAACTAAAAATTTCAAATTGTAAAAAATTTGGAACTCCTCAATTTTGAAAATTTACACTGTTCAGCTTTTCAATTTTCACGATTTTCAATTTCATATTATTCAATTTTGAAGATTCGGAATTGAAAATTCTTTAATATCTAAAAAGTGCGAATCAAATTTTTTCAATTTTTATGATTTTGGAAACCAAATTCAAGTTGTCAATTCAAAATCTACCAAAATGAAGAAATTTCGAATTCAAATCATCAAAATTACAGAAAAATTGTAATGGACATAAATTCTCCAAATTAAAAATCTTTTAATTTCGAAGATTTATAATTTGAATTCTGCAATTTTGAAGAGTACCAAATAAATAGTCATGAATTTAAAAAATATATAATTAAAAAATTTCTCATTTTGAATTGTCGAAATATTTAAATTTAAAATTTTAAAGATTTATCTTTTAAATTTCTGCAGTTTGAAGAAAATGTAGGGGTACAAATTATTCAATTTTTAAGTTTTAGTTTCTAAAGGTATGTAATTTGGACATTGTTTTGGAATATGTTAACTTTTTATCTAAACGAATTAATTTTCACGATTTTCAAGTTCAAATTATTAAAGTTTGAAAGTTTACAATTGAAAAATCTTCGATGTTAAAAATTTGTGAATAAAAATTCTTAAATTTGTATGATTTTGGATATCAAAAGTTAAATTTTCAATTATAAATCTTCCAAGCTAAAGAAATTTCGAATTTAAATCATCAAATTACATAAAATTTGTATTGTAAATTGTCAATTTTAAAAACTCTTCGATTTCAAAGATTTCTAATTCAAGATTTTGCAATTTTTATGCGTGGTTAAATGAAAATTCTTGAAATTTTTCATTTTGAAAGTCAAAGCTTGAGTAATTTTTTGATAAAAATGGTCAGGATTGGAAGCTCCTGAATTGTAACGATTTTCAATTCCAATTTCTGAAATTTTGAAAATTTAGAATTAAAAATTCTTTAATTTTAGAGATTTTCAATTTAAAATTCTTCAATTTTAAACATGTATAAATGAAAATTCTCAAATAGTGATGATTCTGAAGATTCAAAATGAGTAGTTTTCAAATCTAAATCTACCAAATTCATAAAATTTCAAATGTGAATCATTAAAATTCCACGAATGTTGAAATAAAAAGAATTCGATTTGTGATAAATAGTTATAAAATCTTCTCATTTTTGAGGCTAGAATTTGAAGAATTATTTCCTTAATTTTTTATTCTTTTTAATTTCTCCTGGAAGCATTTAATTCTAGAATGTTTATTAAACATCCTTAAAACTAAAAATTATGCAACTATTAAATCTTTCAGTTTGATATTCAACAACTTCGCAGAATTTAGAAAATCATAAAATTTTATACTTTCAGAATTGAAACAACACAATTCAGAATATTTAAATCTAAAATTATTAATAAATGAATAAAATCAAATTCAAATTGAAACTAATGTGATTGAATAAAAACTGGCTATCAGGGATTTTAATATGAAATTTTGCAACCTTGAAAGATTTAATTCTGAAATTGCCCGGACAATATTTTAAATTGAAATGACAGAAATGTTAAATTATGAACTTTCAATGTTTAGTTAGTCTCAACACATGGAAAATTATATGCTCTTTTGAATTGGAAATTTCGAAAATTATTAAATTCGAACTCTTTGCGTTAAGAATTGAACAATTTAAAAATTGTTTAGAAAGGGAAGAATTCTCAAATTAGGATCTTGAAACTTCATAATGAAAAAAATTTCGTAGGATGTGGAACTCACGTTTACTAACAAACTATCACATTCACAGTCTGAAAAAAATTACTTTGATCAAAGAAATCTAGTACTGAATACGTCCAATCAAATATTTTTCTGATCGAAACAAATTTTTCTTATAACAAGAATGACTTTTTCATTCTGAAAAACATTATTTCTTGAAACAAAAAAAATTTTATTTGATCAAGAAAATATTTTATCATACGTATTCAGTACTACATTTTTTTATTCAATTAATCCTCTTTCTCAGTGCATGATAGAAAAAGTTACGACACAAAAAAATGGGATAAGCGAGCGCTGGAGGAGGTACGTGGGTTAGCTTTCGCAGATGACAAGATTCTTATGGCAGAATCACTCCTGCCCCGAAAAGTAAATGGCTTATTGGTATAATAATAATAATTTTTTCTACTCTGCAATTTAATGCACCTTTTGAAAAAAATATTTCACTCAAACAAAGATATTATCCGAGAACCGAGATCGTGACGTCCCATGAGATTTGCAAAGCTCCCGACTCATAAAGCGACGTATTACCCTTCAAGACGAAAAGCCTGGAGCGTTCCCACAGGCGACGAGAGAAATAATACATATAATTATTCCTAATTTCCTTCTGCAAACAGAGAAGCTCCCCGAAAGCCTCACAAAAGATTTACGTGCCATTTCCGCAGAGCCTCCGGATTGGCTCTAGCAATCGCGGAATATTTAAAAGCGCCGAGAGCTTTTCAATTCGGCTTGAAAGCACTGCATTCACTTTGTAAGAGACAAATGCTAACTGATCAATATCGAGATCTCTATTGCAAGAAAGCTGCTTTTCAAATTCAGGAATTCAATTATGGAAGAAATTAAAATTTCTGTCTGGAAAGACCTTGGTTCAATATGTCTTTTTTTTTTAATCAAGTGGACGCAAGCGTTGAATTGGCATTCAAAATTTTCCTTATGTAAATGTTCAACCAAAGAGACGAATCTTCAACCAGAAACTATCAATTTGTAAATTGAAAGAAGCAAAATTTTTAACCAGGAAGTTGAGTTTTTAACAGGAAATTAGAATTTTCAACCAAGAAAGATTTTTGAGTGAATAAGCAAAGTTCATCCAAAATATTAATTTTTCAAGCCAAAATGACAAATTTTCTACATAAGAGTTGAGTTTTTAACCGGAAAATACAAATTTTCAAAAAAAAAGGTTATTTTCCAATAAAACTGTTCAATTTTGATGCCAAAAAGACCAATTTTTTGTACAAAATAGTTGAGTTTTCAACCCGAAAATATGAATTCTTAACAGAAAAGTTCAATTTTAAACGAAAAATATGAATTTTCAACTCAGAAAAGGCGAACAGATATTTCTGTTGAAAGGAAAAATTCAAAATTCAAAATTCATTTGTGCAAGCAATTAAAGTTTATGTCTGAAAAGACCTTGGTTCAATATATCTGTTTTTTTTTTTTTTTTTTTTTTTT
>CAKNXH010000125.1:281872-300996 GCA_932178445.1 Andricus quercusramuli
GAATAGAGATCTTTGTTGGAAGAAAGAAAATTAAAAAATTCAAAATTCACTTGTGCAAGCAATTAAAATTTCTGTCTGAAAATACCTCGGTTAAATATATCTGGTTTTTTTTTTTTTTTTTTTTTTTTATCAAGTGGAAGCAAGCGTTAAATTGACATTTATGAATTTCCTTATGCAAAAAGCAATTCTTAACGAGCAAGTTGAATTTTTAGCAAAAGATTAGAATTTTCAACCAAAAAAGATTTTTGATAGAATAAACAAAATTCATCCAAAATATTAAATTTTCAAGCTAAAATGCAAAATTTTCTATAGAATAAGAGTTTGAGTTTTTAACCGGAAAATTTCAATTTTCAAGAAGAGGTTATTTTCCAATAAAACTGTTCAATTTCCAAAAGACGAATTTTCTACGAAACAGTTCAGGTTTCAATTCAAAAATATAAATTTTCCACAGAAAATTTTAATTTCAACAAAAAAATATGAATTTTCAACACAGAAAAGGCGAATAGAGATCTCTTTTGAAAGAAAGCTGATTTAAAAATTTAAAATTCACTTGTGCAAGCAACTGGAATTTCTTTCTAAAAATACTTTGTTTGAATATGTCTGTTTTTTCCAATCAAGTGAAAACGAGCTTTAATTGGCATTTTTTATTTTCCTCATTCAAATTTTGAAGCAAGGAGATAAATCTTCAACCAAAAAATTTTAATTTGTAAACTGAAAAAAAAATTTTTAATGAGAGAGTTAAATTTTTAACAAAAAATTAGAATTTTTAACCAAGAAATATTTCCGAGTCAATAAACAAAATTAATCAAAAATATTACATTTTCAAGCTGAAATGACGAATTTTCTACAGAACAGGTGAATTTTTAACCGGAAAATATCAATTTCCAACAAAAATGTTCTCCAACAAAACTGCTCAATTGTTATACCGAAGAGTCGAATTTTCTATGAAACGGTTGAGGTTTCATTCCAAAAATATAAGTTTTTAACAAGAAAGTTTAATTTTACCGAAAGAATATGAATTTTCAGCCCAGAAAAGGCGAATAGAGATCTTTGTTGGAAGAAAGAAAATTAAAAAATTCAAAATTGACTTGTGCAAGCAATTGAAATTTCTGTCTGAAAATACCTCTGTTCAATATGTCTGGTTTTCTTTCATCTGGTTGAATTTTCAACAAAAGAATCAAATTCCCAATAAAAGAGTGGAATTTTCAACAAAACAGTTGAATTTTTAAGAAAACCTAATTTTTAACAAAAGGTTTGCATTTTTTAACGAAAGAGTTGAATTTTCAACAACAGAGTCGAATTTCCAACAAAACAGTTTAATCTTCAACAAAATGAATGTCATCCACAATATTGAATTTTCAAGCAAAAAAGACGATTTCTCTACAATAAAAGATAATTCCCAATGAAACTGTTAAATTTTAAAGCCAAAAAGATGAATCCTCTGCAAAAAAGTTGAATTTTCAACAAAAGAAGATCAATTTTCCACCAAGAATAAAATAGTTACATTTTCCACCTAAAAGGTTGATTTTTAACCAAAACAACAAATTTTCAACGAAATCGTTAAATTTTCACAAAAGTTGATAACTTATTATTAAAATTTTTGAGCTTACATCAACATAGTTTTGGTTCACTTCTTTCCTTTTCCTCCCTCTTTTTGTTTTGTTATTTATTTGTCTCTAATGAGCCAAAAATGAGGTAGTTTGGAAATCTAATTTTGAATTGTTATCCTTTTTCATGCTCTCTTTGCATAAAATTATTCATAAGGAAATAGAATTAATTTTTATCCTAAATACAATTTTTCAAATAGAGACACTATACCTAGACTCATGATCGTTTTAATCTGCAGGGTTTGCTAATGAATATTTTAAGAGTTCTTTTAGTTGAGGCCAAATAATTTCTCACCTTCATTTCTAGAAAGAAATCTTTCTATCAAAATTCGGTATAAAGAACGTTTTAAATGTTATTTGTTCTGTTCATTATGTTCGTTTATTATGTTATGTTTCTTTATTATTATTCGATTGTTTTTTCTCCTATTTGGAAATGTAATAATCTGAATAGTTTGGTTCAGAATCAACCACTAATCTCTAATCTATATGGCTTTCTAAATTTAGGAATTGAATTATGGAGGCAATTGAAATTTCTGTCTGAAAAGATACCTCTTGAATATGTCGGCCTTAGTTTCATCATATGGAAACAAGCGCTAAATTGGCATTTACAGTTTTCCAGGAGATATTCATACATTTATTATGAAAGCCACATGTTACTGATGCAAATATTGCTGACGTGCTTGCCTCGCATAAGGAGGTTAATATTACAACACTAAAATGTGTTTCTCGAGTATGCTGCAAATTTGCAAATGGAAATTGTTCCTCTTGTGGTATCACTCTCTGCTCACATCAGTTCTATAATTAATTTACGAGAGCAATTTCAGTGGTATTAATTTAGATGGAGCAATGCTACCGAATATTTTGAAGCTTCTTATTTAAATTAGGCGATTCTTCTTTAGGAATTTTCAACTTGATTTATCATCTTCATCTTAAAAATCAACATCCAGTGGTCATGACTCGGGAAATAAGAGTGCATTATCACCTTGTCATTCTTCATTGCAATCTGCACAATCATCTTATTATGAAAATAAGTCAACAGTAAATTCCAGATGATCACTTTGATCCGGAAATCGGATCAAAATTATAGGCAAGGCTTTTATACAGATTTCTGACTTTCTTTTTGATTAGTTTAATTCGCATCAGAATGATCCGATTCTCAAGATGATTTGTCTGTCATGAATCATTATGTGTCGGCCTGCTGCATACGGTTAACAATCATTGTTTTGTTTAAAGTTAGAAAGAAATGGAATTGATGTTTTTTATTTTCATATTCCACATTGTTTCACATCATTTTTGCATTAATCATATGAATGAAAAAATGTTTCCATAATTGAATTATGTCGAACGAACTGCTAATAAGGTTATCTAAGGTTTAATTTTTGATTTCTGATTATTTTTTGTGCAACAAAAATGTAAATTTTCGATTTTTTAAGAAAATCCAAAAAGTTGTTGTGATAATCTTGTGGGGCGTGGAAAAAGAAGCATTTTTCTTTCCTGGCTTTTCTTGTATCGTGCGTTGTTTGGCTGAAAATTTTAATTTTCTTTTCTTCTGTTGGATTTTGAAAATGCTGTTACTCTGGAAATTTTGATTTGATGGGAAAATGTCATTAGAATATTTTGTTCTCCTTTTTGAGTACTATTAATATTTGTGCATAGAATCTTTACATATTGAAAAAGTGCTCTCAAAAATTTTCAAAATGTCTTTACTTTTCGAATTTTCTTTCAAAATAGGTTAGTTCCTTTGAAAGTTATCCTGCTAACAATCTAAAAATCTACAAATAGACACAAACAGACAGACAGACTAACAGACAGACATCATGTCAAAACCTGTTTTTGGGTTCAGTAGTTCTCAAAACGTGGATATTTGACAAAAACCTGGGGGGGGGGGGGGAATCTTACACAAATCTAATACCTTCTCTGTATGAAAATGTAAAAGTTCATTTCTAGAGTTGAATATTCGTTAAGCTTTTGGTTAAAAATTAATTTTTTAAATTGAAAATTGAATGAGTTCAGTTGGAGATTCATCAGTTCAGTTCAAAATTGAATTTTTTAGTAAAAAGCTTCTTGGTTGGAAAGTATACTTCTACATTTTTTGTTAACTAGTTTTTTTTTGTAATTTTTATTGAAAAATCATTTTCTTCTTGTTGTGGAAATTCGCCTTTTCAACTTGGAAACTCAACTCTTTCGTTGAAAATTAATGTTTTTTTTGTTTTAAAAATCAATCTCTTCTGGTTCAAAATTCCACTACTTTGTTAGAAGATGAACTAACTTACTAAAAATTCATTCTATTTTTTTGAAGTTCATAATTTTGGTTTAAAATTCATTATTTCTAGTGAAAAAATGTACTATTTTGTTGAAAATTGAAATGTTTAGTGAAAATTTAAAACTATTTGGTTGAAAATTCATAAATTTTGTTGAATATTCTTCTTTTTTGGTACAAAATTAATCTTCTTAGTTGACAATTCATCATTTTTGTTCCGCATTCAACTACTTAGTTAAAAGTTAAATTCTTTTGCTGAAAGTTCATTATCATGTATTGAATATTCTTCATTTTGCTCAAAAATTCATCTCTTCGTTCGAAAATTTAACTACTTTGTTGAAAATTTGACTTTTCTGAAAATTAAATTTTTTTCTTTAAAATATTAACTACTCTAGTTGAAGATTATCATTTTAGTTCAAAATTCGTCTCTTTAGACTAAAATAAAACTATTTTTGGTTGAAAATTAATTATTTTTGGTATGAAAGTCTACTGTTATACTTTTGTGGAAAATACAATTTCGTATTGAAAATTAAATTATTTTGTTTAGAATTGAACGTTTTTCTAGAAAATCATTTTTTTCTTGAAAACTCAACTCTTCTGAGTGAAAATAAACTTTTTCATTAAAAATTCTCATTTCGGGAGTTGAAGATTCAACAGTTTTGTAAAAAAAAATATTATTTTCAGCTTGATAAATCAACTCTTCTATTGAAAATTCGTGTTTTATGTTTTGAAAATTCGTCTCTTCTGGAAAAAATTCTACCATGTCTTACTGAAAGACCATCTGTTTGTTAGCAAATTATTCTATATTGGTTGAGCATTAAACTATTTTGTTGAAAGTGAGATTTTTTTGTTCAATTTAACTATTTTTTTATTTCAAATTCAGCCCTTTTTTATTGAAATTAGCAACTATTACATATCGAGTTCAAAATTAATTTTTTCAGTTGAAACTTCCATTACATAATTGAAAAATTACTTCATCATTCAAAATTAATTTCTTTTAGTTAATATTCATTTTAGTTCAAAATTCATCTTTTCAGTGGAATACTCCACTATTCTAAGTTAAAAATCTTCTTTTTTTTTGTTGAAAAGTCTGCTATTACATTGTTGCCAGAAAATTCATCTGTTTTGGATGAAAATTTCAGTATTTGATTACAAATTTTACTGTTTGTTGGGAAAAGTCTACTATGATATTTTTGGCTGAGAATTCGTCCTTTTTGGTTCAAAATTGTAGTTTCAGATTTTAGTTTTTAGTTTTTAGTTAAAAATTCAACTGTTTGGTTGAGAAGTGATCTTTCTAGTTCAAGCTCATTTTCTTTAGTTGTAAATTCATGTATTTCGTTGAAAATTTAAGTTTTTCTAAACAATTTTCTATTAATCCTATGTAAATCTTCCAGAAGTGGGAGTCGAAACAAGGTAAATCTGTCGAGTAACTTTGAACATAAAAAAAATATTGTTCTGGCCCAAGTTTAGGTTTTAATATATGTACATGTATAAATGAGAATAATTTATTCGTGATTTAGTTTTATAAATGTTATGTTACTCATGACTAGCCTACGACTTTCCATAAAAAGTATGATAACTTCCACTCAAACATTATTAATTATATTGTGTAAAAATTAACTTTAAATCCGCAAAGTGGTATTTTCAACTTGATTTATGATCAATAATATAAAAATCAACATTTACTATCCGTCCACTTCACAAAGGACTCTCCAAAGTAGCTCTAGATTTTTTTAAATAACTCATGAAAAAATCCGATAAAAACAGTTTATAACATGATAAAGTTTCTTTAATACCCACAAGACAGATCCACATTTGTTTATGCACAAAAATTCGTCTACAAAAAAAGCTGTCATGAAAAGGTGAAAACCGCGATTTTTTCGTAATAGGGTAAGAATTAACTATGACAAACTAAAATTAGGAAGAGACAAAATGTAGAAAAAAAATTCTAAATGATTTGCACTAACTCTCACATCAGTGGGGCTCCTATCAACATTAGTTAAAAACTATTCAATTTTATGTTGGTCATAGTCATAGTTATAGTTCGTAACAAACAAATCGGTACGTCCAAATAAAAAGTTTTCATCTCGTAGAAACGAAATGAAAAGGTGCTAACTCATCGAGACAAAATAAAAAGGTGCTAACTTCCCTGAAAAACTCTCGAAGCTTCAAAATCCCATATAAATTCCACTGGGAACATCAAGACCCTCATCTCTGTAGCACCTTTTTGTTTGGTCTCCACAAGTTAGCACTTTTATTATTTGGTTTCTCCGAGATGGAACCTTTCCATTTGGACACGCCCACATGTAGACTTGTCTTATGCTAATAAAGTCAGCTTGATGATGGTATACGCTGTATCTTTATGTGATGTTTTACGATTAATTTTGAAAAGTGTAGAGCTGTTTTTGAGGAACCTTCGTAAAGTGAGCGGAGAGTAGGATTCATGACTCGACAAATAGAGTGCAATGTCACTTTGTCATCCTTCATTGCAATCTACAGAATAATCTGATTATGGAAATAAGTGAGCATTTTGTATTTGACATTTTCTTACTAATGTAATCAACCGAGTTACTTCCTGTCACATTGCATGACCGACTCGATGTTTATCCCTGTCCGGGAGGGATTGATCTTGACGTTGTAAATAAGGAGTATCAGGACAAGAAATCTCGCGGCGTAAATGCTAATGCGGAATACGCCTCAGACATGGGACGTTCCTCCACGTCAATTTCGTATCCTGAAGTACTCCACCCTAGAAAGGGTCTTAAACTACCTTTGATGTTCCTCAGTTTTATTGCCTTATTATCTTATACAAACGATGTACACTCTCTTAAAATGAACCAGCGCAATCTCACTGAGTGAAATCTTACTCTTTAAGAGTGTCACTGACAATCAGTGAGATTTGACTGGTTTACTCAGTGGAATTCCGTGACTGGTTTAATCAGTGAGGTTCACTGGTTTCTCATCACTATATCACTGGTTGATTCTATCCTTTCGCATCACTGGTATATACAGTAACGCTATTTCAATTGAGTCACTTACTGGTTCATCCTGTAAAAGTAGGAAAATCACTGGTTCACCAGTAATAATTTGAAATACTGATTCAACCAGTGGCAATTTCACTTGTTCATTTCGAGTGAATGATAGAAGATTTATGGCTAATTCCTCAGGAAACAGATTTTCAAACTTTATTGAGGGGTTGACAACTAGAAATTTTCACGTGGACCTTTAACCACAATATTTGCACGATATTTGGGTGTACCCGAATAGTAGGTAATTTTCAGTGGTCCTGAATAAATCAAGCCAAATGCGACCCAAAAACACTCCAATTATGATACTATGAATTGAATAAGCTAACAATTCTCTTTTTGGATATAGTCAAAAATAGAATTAAAAATTTATTTATTTAAATCAGAATTGATTACTTTTCTACAAAAAAGATGAATTTTCAACCAAATTGTCGAATTTTTAATTTGAAGAATTAAACTTCAACCAAAACAAGTTGGATTTTCAAAGCAAATAGTTGAATTTTGAAGCCAAAAAGACGAATTTTTTAGAAGGCCGTTAAATTTTATACTCGAAAATTTAAATTTTCAACAAAAAGATGAATTCTGAACTTTGAATGTACTAGTTCATATTTCACACAAAAAATAAGATTTTTGAACAAAATAGTTGAATTTATGTATTATGATACCAAAAAGACGAAATTTCCACACGAAAAAAAAACGAATTTTCAAAAAAAAACATGAATTTTCAATCAAAGAGTTGAATTCCCAAGAGAATGATAAATTTTGTAACAATCGAGGTTTATTTTTAAGTAAGTGGTTGAATTTTGAATATGGAAATATGAATCCTCAACAAAAAATGTAATAAGTGATATTTCAACCAAAAAGATAAATTTTTTGCCAAAAGAGATAAATTTTAAAGCCGAAAAGGTGAATTTTCTACTAAAAAAGGGAAATTTTGAACGAAAGAAGATAAAATTTCTGCCAAAAAAAATTAATTTTAAAACCAAATGATTAATTTTCTACCAAAATAAAGGAATTCTGAAAAAAATACATGAATTTTCAAGCAAAGGGAGGAATTGTCAACAAAATAATACAATTTTTCACAAAATAGGTCAATTTTAAACTGAATAACTGAATTTGAAACCTACAAAGACAAATTTATAACAAAAAAATTTGATGGGTGGTATTTTAACAAAAAAAGATCAAATTCATGCCAAAAGAGATCAATTTTAAAACCAAAACTGCGAATTTTCTGCCTGAAAGAGGAATGTTCAACCGAAAAAAATATGAAAGTTCCCCCAAAACAGATAAATTTTTGAACCGAAATAATGAATTTTCTACAAAAATGGACGAAGTTTTAACAAAAATCATGAATTTTCAACATTTTGAACTAAGTAAATAAATTTGAAACCTAAAAAGACCAAACTTATGCCAAAAGAGATAAATTTTAAAACCAAAAAGACGAATTTTCCGGCATAAGAAAAAACAAATTTCGAACTAAAAAGATATTTTTTTAACCGAAAACGTAAATGTTTAACTATCAGGGGAAAAAAGTATTTTGAACCAAAAAAGAATTTAGCCAATAAAGATTTTGTCGGTCAAGAAAAAAAAGTTCATCGAAATTGTTGCAATTTCAAGCCAAAAGATGAGTTTTCTGTAAAACTGTTCAATTTTCAATCCGAAAATATGACTTCCCAACAAGATGGTCAATTTTCAACCAAATTTTTGTAATTTCAACCAAACAAGAGGAAATTTTAAACCAATAAAAACTAGTTTTCTATCAAGAAAGACCAATTTTCGACTAGAAAAATCAATTTTTAACCGACCATAGAAAATGCACAATTTTAGTTGAAAAAATTAATTTTAAACCGAAAAACACGACCTTTTAACAACAAAATCAAATTTTTAAAGAGTAAGATAAATATTCGACAAAAAAAATTCTTTTAAGATGATATTTCAAATAAAACAGATGAATTTGTAATAAAAAAGACCAAATTTCAAAAAAAAATTTGAATTTTCTACCAAGAAAGATTTCAGTTGAATTTTCAATACAAAAATATAAATATTCAATAGAAAGTTATTTTTTAACAAGAAGAGTTGAATTTCAAACCTACAAAGATTAGTTCTCGAACAAAAAATATAGTTGGTGAAATTTCAATAAATAAGACAACAATTTTTCCAAAAGAGATGAATTTTAAAATTAAAAAAAACACACGAATTTACAACTAAAAACTATTAATTTTAAAACAATAAATGAAAGATTTTAATTTTCAGAAAAAAATTAATTCTTCAAGAAAAAGAAGAATTTTTAACGAATAAAGACTTGGCAGTTAAGAAGTAAAGAAAAGCCATTCAAATTGTTAAACTTTTAAGGCAAAAGAGATTTTTTTGTGAAAGACTTGAATTTTTTACCCCAAAATATGAATTTTCATCAAAAAATTTTATTTGTAACCAAATTTCTGCATTTGCAACCAAAAAAGAGAAAATTTCAAACCAAGAAAATTAGTTTCCTACCAAAAAAGACAAATATTCAACTGAAAAAAAGAAATTAATATTCAACCAAACATAGAAAATTGCCATTTTCAGTTGAAAAAGATCATTTTGTACCAAAGAAAAACGACCTTTCAAAAACATAAATGAATCTGCCAATGAGATGAACCTTCCATGAGAAAAAAAAGTTTTGAACAAAGTAGTAACTTTTACCCAAGAAGTTGAATTTTCAAATAAAAAAGATCAATTTTCAACGAATAATTTAAAAATAGATATTTGACAAGAAAAAATTTAACTTTAAATTGAAAACAGTTAAATTAAACCAAAAAAGACAAATTTTGAACAATATAGTCGAATCCTTAACGAGCGAAGGTTAATTTTCAACCAAACGTTGCTTTTTATCCAAAAAGATAAAATTTTGAATAAAATATGAATTTTTAACAAACAAAAAAAGTTCAAAAAACCTTTTGGTTTTTTCAACCAAGAAAAATCGCAGTCGAATTTCCAACTCAAAAATATGAATTTTCAACAGAAAGTTGATTTTTTACAAAAATTGTTCAGTTTTCAACAAAAGCAGTTGAATTTTCAATTAAAAAGGATAACTGCTACTGTTTAGTCAAGGAAAATAAAAAAAAAAAATAAAATTAAAGAAACTAAACTGATTCAAAATTAATTGAGAAACAGGTGTACACCGGAATCTGGTACCGGTTAACAATAATGATTTCAACTCTAATTTTCGAATGTTTGATAGCCCAATAAAGAACGATAATGAGCCTCCCGACCCCGTTATTAATTATGCCGCTCCTTTCGGCTCCTCGATCTTAGTCCGCTATTATACCTTTCAATGTAATCAGTTTAATACCCGAATAATTAGAGTGTAATGATACCGTTAATTAAATAAAAGCCTCCGGCAGTGTATGATCAATTTGTAACCTAAAGGTCCTTAAAAAAAGTTTAAGAAAAATTAAATAGCCTATACTTTATATTAAAGAAATGACCAGAAAATGTTTACCTTTTTCCTATTTTGAAAATTTGCGAGAGAGCGTTCAAAATCATGACACAAATATTTTCGTTTTTTTGTTTGTGCATAAGGTATGCAGATTTTAAATTGCCTTCAGGAAATGTTTGGTCTCTGAAACTCGAGACCCCTTTCGAGAACCTGAAATAAAAATAGTGATAATAAAATTTACAAGTATTTCTTTGATGTAATACAAGACTCGAACAATAATATTTTCTTTGCTTGAAGCTTACTTATTTTGCATACTCAAGTGGGCTTCACCGATACATAAATCGTTCATGGGGGAGATCCATTACGTTAAAGCGGTTTGGGAGTGAATAACGAATAACGATAGGATAATCAACAATAGGTTCTAAACTATTTAGAATTGATTGCAATAAAAGATTGTCTTTTTGAATACTACTAAGAACCGTACATGGAATTTTCAAATCTTTAAAAAAAGTGATCTCAAACATTTTCAAAATGTGCTCACTTTTTAAATTTTTATCCAAAATAGCTGGTTAACGAATTCGTTCTTTCTTTGTAGGCCTTTAAAAAACGTGCCAAAGCACAATCCAATCTGATAAATCTTTCGAAAGTTATCGCGCCTACACGATACCACAAACAGACAGACAAACAAACAGACAGACAAACAGACAGACAGACAAACAAACAGACAGACAAACAGACAGACAGACAGACAGACAAACAAACAGACAGACAAACAGACAGACAAACAGAAAGACAAACAGACAGACAAACAGAAAGACAAACAGACAGACAAACAGACAGACTTACAGACAGACAAACAGGCAGACAAACAGACAGACAGAAACCTTCGTAAAAGTCGATTTTTCTGAATCGGGAGGTCTCAAAATGTGGAGATTTGATGAAAACCGACAAAGTCAAATTTTACGTAAAACTAATACCTTCTCAAAATGTGCTCACTTTTTGAATTTTTATCCAAAATAGCTCCTTAACGAACTCGTTCTTTCTTTTTAGGGCTTTAAAAAATGTGCCAAAGCACAATCCAATCTGATCAATCTTTCGAAAGTTATCGCGCCTACACGATACTACAGACAGACAGACAGACAGACAAACAAAAGACAGAACGACAGACAAACAGACAGACAGACAAACAGACAGACAAACAGACAGACAAACAAACAGACAGAACGACAGACAAACAGACAGACAAACAAACAGACAGACAAACAGACAGACATACAGACAGACAAACAGACAGACAAACAGACAGACAAACAGACAAACAAACAGAAATACAAACAGACAGACAAGCACAAAGACAAACAGACAGACATTACTGATAAGAATTCTAAGAGAGTTGTCGGGCCTGATTTTCAAATTGGGCGTTCATTTCTTTTATAAATAAATAAATATGACGTAGAAAATGGCCATTGTTCTATTTGAGGTTTCTCGTCCTCGACGATAACAGGAAAATTGTTGGAATCGCTTGAGTTTCATAGAGTAACATCAGTTGAAGATGTTTCAATATTATATAATAAACAGAAGAAATTTTTATAAACAAATTATTCGCTGAAAGATTTTCTACGATTTACAAAGTTATATTACAAGAAATTTGATTGGAAACAATATTCTAATGGAAAAATTTTCTTTCAGGATTATAATTGATTATATTATCAATAAATTTCATAAACAAATGCATTAATCAGGCATTTTCCCACACAAAAATTCGCTTTTTGAATGTCGATTTTTTTTTAATTGGGAACTTTGTGATAATTCACGCAAAATTCATAATTTGTTGATTAATCTCATGATTTTTTAAAACAAATTTAATAAACAAATGCATTATCCAGGAATCCGCGGACAAAAAATTGTTTTTTTTTTTTAATGCGAGTCCTTTCAGATAGGAACTTCATGACAATTTGAGCAAAATTCATAATGAGTTGATGAATCTCATGATTTTTCAAAGAAATTCAATAAACAAATGCATTTATCACGCAACCATCTAAAATGACAAATTTTTAATAAAAAAGTTTAATTCTGGACCCGAATCTAGACCCGAAAATATGAATTTCTAACAACAAAGTTAATTTCCGAACAAATAGTTCAGTTCTCAAGTCAAAATGCCTTTTTTTACAGAACAGTTGAATTTGTAATCCGAAAAGATTAATTTTCAACAAAATAGTTGAATCTTCAACCAAAAAGATAAATTTTCAACCACAGAAGATGACTTTTCTACCATAAAATATTAATTTTCTATCAAAATACGAATTTTCAACCAGTTAAACTAAACAAAAAAAAACTAATTTTCAACAAAATTGTTGAATTCTGATTCAAAATGAAGTTTCAACAAACAGGAATAATTTTCTAATTCGAAAGACGAATTTTCACCAAAGTACATGAATTTTCTACGAAATAGCTGAATGTTCAACTCATGAATAAGTCTCGATTTTCCACCAAAAACGAAATAGTTCTGTTTTTAGACCAAAAATTAATTTGAAAAAATTGCAACAAAAAAATTGAATTTTCATCCAAAGAGGTAATTTTCAAAAAATCAACAGAGTAGTTCAGCTTTTAACCAAGTAGTAAAATTTTCTATAAGAGAATAATAATTTTTAACCAAATAGTTAAATTTTCAACCAAAAAGATAGGGGTTTCTACCAAGAATATTAATGTTCTACCAAAGAAGTCGAATTTTTAATCAAATATATTAATTTTCCACAAAGTTTTTCAATGTTGAGAATGAAAGGTGAATTATCTACGAAACAGTTGAATTTTCAACCCAAAAATATAATTTTCCAAGAAAGAAGTTAATTTTCTATTAAATAGTTTACTCTTTTTCAAATAGTTAATTTTTCATAAGAACAGTTTAACTTTTAACAAAAAAACTTTATTTTCAGCCGAGAAAAATGGCTTTTCTACCATAAAAGATGAATTTTTTACCAAATAGTTAAATTTTCAACTTATAAAGTATATACATTCTCAACAAAAACTGAAATAGTTAGATTTTCGAAGAAAAATAATTAATTTTGTGAAAAAATTTTGTAAAAAAAAGTTAAATTTCATCCAAGGAGCTGAATCTGAAAAAAATTTGACAAACTAGTTCCACTTTCAACTGAATAGTTGAATTTTCTGTAAAAAAGATCAACTCTTAACGGATTAGTTACATTTTCAACCAAAAAGATAATTTTTCCAACATGAATATTAACGTTCTACCAAAAAATACGGATTTCTCTTCAAATATATAAATTTTCTACAAACTTGTTCAATTTTAATTAGTTAAACTTTCAATCCGAAAATATAATTTTTCAACAAAGAAGTTAATTTTCTACCAAATAGTCAAATCTTCTTCCAAATAGATAAATTTTTATAAAAAGATTTTATTTTTCGATAAAATAATTGAATTTTCCATCAAGAATGTAAATTTTCAACAAGAAAGTTAATTTTCAACCCCAAAAATTGAATTTGCAACAAAAGATTTCATTTTCACCCAAAAAAGACGACTTTATATAGGCAAAAAAATTTTCAAATGATTCAATTTAATCAGAAAACACACATTTTTAAAGAAATAGTTGAATCCTTAACCAAAAAGATGAATTTTCAATAAACAAGATTAATTTTCTACCCAGAAAGGCGAATTTTCAACAAAACACATAAATTTTCTGCCAAATAGTTGAACGTTCAAATTATAAAATATAAATTTTTAACCAAAAATAAAGTAGTTGAATTTTGAGATAAAAAGTATGATTTCTCAACCAAAAATACGAACTTTCAAGAAAAAAAAGTTGAATTTTCTTTCAAAGAGCAGAAAAGAATAATTTTTTCAAAGACAGTTTAATTTTTAAAAAAATCATTTCAAACCAAGAAAGATCAATTTTCAACCAAAGATGAAGTTTCTACCATAAAAGATAAATTTTCTATCCAAAAAGACGACTACTTGATCATAAAGTTAATTTGAGAACAAGTAGTTGAATTTTTAATAAAAAAGGAATGAGTTTCATCCAAAAAATTTAATTTTCAACCAAAAAGCTGGACTTTTCTGTCAAGAACATTAATGTTCTACCAAAAACGATGAATTTTCGAGCTATAAGTTGCATTTTTAGGAGAAAAAAGTAAATTATCTACAAACCAGTTGAATTTTCAATCCAAAAATATAATTTTTTAACAGAAAAGTTATATTTCTACAAAATAGTCCAATTTTCTTTCAAATAGTCAAGCCAAAAAGTTGAAATTTCTTACAAAAAATTTCAATTTTCAACCCAAAAATATCAATTCTCAACTCAAATGATGAACCTTCAACTAAAACAAAATTAATTTTTCAAACATTAGTTTAACTTCAAACCAAGTAGCTGATTTTTCAATCAAAAAAGATGAATTTTCAACGAAATAAACAATCTTCAGTTGAGGTTTCAACCAAAAAAGATTTTAATTTGAAATCAAAAACAGTTGAATGCAACCAAAAAGTCTTTTCATCCAAACAGGTTAATTTTAACCAAAAAGGATGATTTTTCAACCAATTTAATTTTCTAATAATTGCTTATGTAAATTTTCAGCCAATTAGAGAATTTTCAACAAACATAAATAATGAATTTTCATCCAATTAGTTCAACTTTCAAACCAGTAAATGATTTTTTTACCCAAACATATGACAATCGCATGATAGATTCATTTTCAAAAAATAAATTAATTTTCAACCAAACAGTTGAATGTTTAACCAAAGGAGATGAATGCCAAACCAAGAATCAATAGTAGAATTTTCATCAGAAAATTCTCGGATTGTGTTAATGTTTTCTAATTAATTCAATTCACATTTAAGGGAAAAATGAAAAAAAAAGGTAATTTTCTTGAAAACCCCATAAAACCCTGTGACCAACTGTATTTTGTTTCGCCCCCCCCCCCTTCCCCTCCCCCTTTAAATTAAGGAAGTAGACTATGACGCCCCCTCATTTAAATAAATAAAGAAACATTAATTACGGATAATTATCCTTCCTAAAGATAAATCCCTCTATCTCATTTCTCAGCAATAATCTTCTTCTGAGCTTAATTGCGGATTTATGTAATCCCCTCGTTCAGTCTAACGTTCGTTAATGCTCGCCTGCTGTTTTTTAATTTTTGTTTTACCTGAACCATTTAAAAACCACGTGGGGGTGGCATTAACGAATAGTGCTACACATTCATTCTCTAATTTGTTTTCCTCTCTTGCTCCGAGTTAAAACGTTTAAAGTGAGAATTCCCTCATCTCCTGTCGGCGTAATTCTTCCGGACCATAAAAATAATTTCTGTAAAAAAAGGAAATGAGAAAAGGTGAAAAATCTCTCTATTTAGAGTGCAGAGTAGACACTCGACTTTTTCGAAACCGCCGGATCCTTTCTGCGATTTTTTGTTTTAAATAGGTGTAACTATAGGAGCAATTAAAAATATAAACAAATAAAATAATAATAAATAAAGGAATTCAAGGAAATTAGGAAAAAATAATGATAATAAATATACTGAACTATTTGTGGATAACGACGATCATTATCCGCACCTTAGGGTACGATCCATGTGAGAAGTATGCAGTAGCATGAGATCCTCGACGCTGATAAAGCAAATTTGATCGTCATCTACGCAAGAAGATGACTCGGCTCTCTGAAAAAAAAATAATCTAAAAAAAACTAGTCTTTTTAAATTGCCCCCGAATTTTTATTTTTTTATTTTTTCCATGCCATCAATCCAGCGCATGTAGTTTTTCGATTTGACAGAAAAAAAAATTTTTAATACGGAATAAAAATCTCGAATAACTTTATATGTTACAATTTTTTGAGCTTGAAATCAAATTAGGTTCTGTGATCTGAAAACACGAAAATAAGAATTATCAGTTGGTTTTCAAAACATATATAAATATAATTTTGCTAAGATTCTTTAATTCGAGACAGTTTGAAAAATATTGAAGACTTTTGGAAGTTTTGAAGACAATGTGAATTTTTTTATAAATTTTCTCAAATCCTTCCAAGTTTTGGAATATCTTCATCTTTCCCAAACGTCTAAAATTTATAATTATCTTTTCAATTGACTCGATTTCTTTTTGCAAAATTTTCAAAACTCTTTTGAAATAAAAAATTGCCTTCAAATTACTCAGATTTTATTTGGACATACATTTATAGAATTTTTTTGAAATGTTCGAAAATTTTCTCTAAAAATTGATTTTTTAAAATAAAAAATCATTCCAAATTTCAGCAGTATTCTTTAAAAAACTGTTTTATTTATCTTGAACCCTTTCTAAATTCTTAAAAGGTTTTTGAATTTTCTTTCAAATCTTTGAAAATCTACATTGTGTTCAAAATTTTTTGAAATTTTTTTAATTTGAAATGATTTTTAGATATTTTCAAAACTTCTGAATATCTTTTAAAACAATTCGAGTTTTTCCAAAAAATTTTTCAAAAATTCCGGAAATCTCCTGAAATATCAACTTAAAATTAATTTTTAAAATTAGAGAATCATTTTATTCTATTTTCTCGAAACTTCTCAAAATTCTTAAATAGATTTGTTTTCAAATCTTCATAGATCTACATTTTTTGAATTAAAAACCTGCCAATGCCTCTTGAACTTACTCGAATTTCCCAAAACTTTTTTGATCTGGAAAAATTGGCAAATATTGCTTTAAAATATTCTACACTCCTTTTCGAAATTTCAGGAAATCATTCGAAATGTTTTCAAATCTTTCTCAATTTTTATTTTTTTTTTTTCATTTTTCAAAATGAAAAATCAATAAAAATTTTCACGTGAATGAAATCTTCAAAAACCTGAATTTAAACAAAATATAAAATCCTTAAAACATTCGAACTACTTTTCAACCCCTTTAGAACATCTGAAGCTTCTGAAAATCTCTTAAAATAATTCAAATTTTTCATAAAATATCAAAAAAATTTTATAATCAAAAAAATTGCCTCAAAAGTTTCTGGATTCTCGTTTGCTTATTTTAAAATTCGTTCAAAATCGTTTGGAAGTTTGTAAAATATTCTCTAAAAATATATTTTTCGAAATAAAAATTCCTTAAATTTTATCTCGAAATCCTGATAAAAATTGGCATTATATCGAATCCTTTTAAAAATCCTAAACAGCTTCTTTTTTCAAAATTTCAAAAAATATAACTGAACTTTTTTTTAGCCTTCACAAGTTTGAAAATTTTCATAAATCTTTTGAAAACTTCTGATATCACTTGAATTTCCGCAGAAATCTTGAGAAAATTTTTTCTTTTTTTTAAACCTTCCGAAATTCTCCAAAAGCTTCTTTTTCAGAAATCTTTAGGAATCCACATTAAAAAAAAAATTGTATGATTTTGTAATTTTTCACAACTTCTAAATTTTTTAAATATCTTTGAAATTGGATTTCAATTTTTCATAAAATTTTTGAAGAATATTGTATAACTGAAAAAATTGCTTGAAATTGTTCTGGATTCTTTTTTGCAGAATAAAAAATCGTTTCAAATTTATCCAGGAATCTTACAAAAAATGTTCAACATCTTGAATCCTTTTGAAATTTTTAAACAGAATTTTTTTTTCAATCTTCAAAAATATGCATCACAAAAATTATTTCAAATCCACAAAATTACAATTTTTTAAAAGTCTTTTCAAAACTTCTAAATATCCATTGAGCTTACACGATTTGTTTTCGAAATTTCATCTTTAAAAATTACATTATTTTGCGAAATTATAGGAAATCCTTCGAAATCTTTTAAAATCTGTTCCAATCTTTTCTTAGAATTCATTTTTCAACTTCAAAAACCGCTTAATTTTTGCATGAATCTTAGGAAATTTTTTCTTTTATTTCCTTCAAACTATTGAAAATTCTTGAACAAGCTTTGTATTTTTTTTCGAAATCTTGAAAAATGTACATCGAAAAAATGTCTAAATCCTCTTAAGATGAAAATTATTTTTGAATATTCGCAAAAAATCTGAACATTTTTGAAAAAAATCAGTTTTTATACCATTTTTTTAAATCCTGCGATGTAATTTGATTTATTTTTTGAAAAAAAGGAAAATTTTTCCGATAATTAAATTTTTTTACGTATTCAGTACTACATTAATTTGATTCAAGTAATATTTTTTCTCAATGTATGAATGTATGTCATAATTTTAATATTAGAGATAAAATAATAAAGTTCGGGTACAGTGTGGCTCAAATGGTAAAGTGCTTTTCCGTACTTTATCAAACGACCTGACGTTGCGCTGTTCCGAGTTCAAATCCCAGTTACGGGGAACTGAATTGAACTTCATTATGAACATTTTTCACGAGGATTTGTTCATTATTTGTCTGAAATATCACATAAACATTAAACATTAGTTCTATGTGAATGTTTTTTCTTTGTATATAATTTTTTAGAATATAATGTTCACATGTTCGAAGATTTACAATTTGTGCATTGAAGCTCAACACTAAAAAAAAATAATTTGCAGTCATTACTAATACAATTTTTGCAGTTCATATGTACCAACTAACGGATCTGTTATCAATGTAGAGAAACATATGGTATCATTGTTATAAATATCAATGAATTATCATCAACACAACATTTTGGAAATTTTTTCTGAAACAGGGTTTAAAAACGATTATAATTTTGATTCCCATTCATTTTCTCAATAGTTACATTCATAAATATTTATTATGCCTGCCGTAGTAGAGAAATGTATTCACTGATAAAAAAAAGTTTTTGGGATATTTAAAAAATGTGTTGTTTCAATATGTTATACTTCTAAGTCAAATAAAAAATTATTATCAAATGCAACTGCATTCACATCAAT
>CAKNXH010000125.1:301096-320374 GCA_932178445.1 Andricus quercusramuli
TATATCAATATTATTAGCGAAATAATGGATATGTAATGGCAACTTCTTGTATTTAAAATAATACATGTTTTGGAAAATTTCCTAATTTTTACGTTGACCAATTTTTTATTTCCATTGAATTTTCAAATTTATTTATTTATTGTAAACAAAAAAGCATTTCTACCATAAACATAACTTTTTAACAAAATACTTGAATTTTCAACAAAATACTTAAATTTTCAACAAAATAATTGAATTTTCAACCTAAGAAGATGAATTTTCAACAAAAAGTGTAATAGTTCATATTTCAGCTAAGGAAAATAAAATTTCATAAAAAGAATGAATTTTGAAACCAAAAAGACAACTTTTCAACAAATAAAGGCTTGTCAGTCACGAGAGAAAAAAAATGTCATCGGAATCGAGATCTAAATTGTTAAACCTTCAAGCAAAAAGACGAATTTTTTATACCAAAATTGAATTTTCAACCAGAAAATATGAATTTTCAGGAATAAATGATTCTTAACAAAGAAGTTAAATTTCCAACAACAAAGTTGTTCAGCTTTCATCCCCGCAGTTGATTACTCAACAAAGTGATTTATTCAAAATTTTTAAACAAAACCGTTGAATCTTCTTGCAAAGAAGATTAATTTTTGACAAAACAGTTGCATTTTTATTCAAGAAAGATAAAATTTTTATCCGAAAAAGATTTTATTGAATTTTCAGTATCGAAACATCACTTTTAAACAAGAAGTTGATTTTCTATGAAAATAGATAACTTTTGAACCCAACAAGGCGAATTTTTAACCTAACAGTTCAATTTTTATCCAAGAATGATTTACTTGAATTTTTAACACTAGGATATGAATTTTGAACAAAACGTGAATTTTCTGCGAAAATAGTTGAATTTTCAATACAAAAAGACGAATTCTTTATACAAAAAAGTTGAATTTTAAACCAAAAAGGATGGATTTTCTACAAAATTGTTGAATTTTCAACCAAAAAATTGCATTCTTCTCAAGGAAAGATACAATTTCTAGTAAAATAGATGAATTTCAATTTAAAAATACGAATTTAAAAAAAAATTGAATTATCAACCAGAAAACATTCCAGATGAATTTTCAACACTATGAAATAAATTTCACACAAAAAGTAAATTTTCTACAAAAATAGTTTAATTTTCAACCCCAGAAGACGAATTTTCAATTGAACAGTTGCATTTTTATCAAAGAAAGGTACAACTTCTACTAAAATAAACTAATTTTTAAATTATGAAGACAAATTTAGAAGAAGCCGTTGAATCATCTTGCAAAGAAGATTAATTTTCAACTGAACAGTTGCATTTTTATTCAAGAAAGATGAAATTTTCATCAAAAAAAGATTTTATTGACTTTTCAATATGAAAATATCAGTTTTAAACAAGAAGTAAATTTTTTACGGAAATAGTTGAATTTTAAACCCAACCAGATAAATATTCAACAAAACAGTTGAATTTGGTACCGAAAAGCATGACTTTTTAACAAAATTGTTCAATCTTCAAACAGTTGAATTTTTATACAAGAAAGATGAAATTTGTAATAAAATGGATGAATTTTCAAATCAAAAATATACATTTTCTAAAAAATTGTTAAATTTTTGTCCAAAAAAGATTTCCGTTGAATTTTCATCACTAAGATATGAATTTTAAACAAAAAGTAAATTCTCTACGAAACAGTTCAATTTTCAACTCAAAAAGACAAATTTTTAACAAAAAAAGTTGAATTTTAAACCAAAAATGATGACTTTTTCACAATATTGTTGAATTTGCAACAAAACAATTGCGTTTTTCTTCAAGAAAGATGCAATTTTTATTGAAATAGATGAATTTTAAATTGAAAAGGCAAATTATAAAAAAAATACTTGAATTTTCAGCCAAAAAAGATTTCAGTTGAATTTTCATCATTATGAAATAAATTTTATATGGAAAGACGAATTTTCGGTAAAACAATTGCATTTTCATCTAAGAAATATGTTACTTCTGATAAAATAAATGAATTTTCAAATTATGAAGACAAACTAAAAAAAAAAAATTGAATTTTCATGCAAAGAAGATTTCAGTTGAATTTTTAATACTAAATAATTAATTAATACTAAATAAGTAAATTTTCTACGAGAATAATTGTATTTTCAACACTCAAAGGTAAATTTTTAACAAAACTGTTGAATTTTAATCCAAAAAGGATTAGTTTTTAACATAATTGTTGAATTTTCAAACAAATAATAAAATGTATAACTAAAAAGATAACCTTTAAGAGGAAGTAACTGCAAAAAATATAAATATAAAGCGAAAAATTACTAATAAGAATATTATATGAATTAATATTCAAATACTAAAATATTAAATTTGTATTATTTTCAACCCAGAATCTTTTATAAACGGAATTAAACAATTTCAAATTTCTTTTTTGGACAGTTATTCAAAGTTATAGAAATTTCCTGACTTTCACAAGATTTATTTTGTTAATTTCGAAAAATTTCAACCCCTCCCTCCGCATTAAACCATAACGTAATTTAAGGGGTCATTCTAATATCTCGAAAAAAAGGTTATTTTCAAGAATTTTTTTCTCAAATACTTTATATAATTGAATAAAGTTTTCAGCGTTCATTTATGCTGTTTCGAACTTCACAAAAACAATCTCTTTACCAGTCAGCATCATCTGAAACAATGAAATCAGAAATTTTCTTCATTATCATGACCATAGCTCTGGAGTGACGAAGCGGATTTTTTTTCAAACTAACAAAAAGACGGCAGTTTGAACAAACATTTTCCAAAAATCGTGTTTTTTTCACTTTTTTGTTAATTTAACTATATTAAAATCAAAGAAATTTTAAACCGCTTCGTTACTCTGTAGATATTTATATTGGGAATAAACGTAGAAAATTTGAAAGTAATCGTTAGAAAACTTTTTGAGAAATCGTGCGCGCAGAGCGCAAAAACGTTGTTTCGAGAAAAACGCCTTTAAAGTTTTCGGAACAAAAAAATATTAATAAAAAGTTACTAACACTTGATCAGCAATCCCTGCTCCATATAATATACCTTCTGCTTGTTCGAATGAATTCTCCTGATTTGATAATCTCTTTCACATTATATCCAAAATTTTTGATAAAATTATTATTTATAAAATTACTTTTTTGATATAATATTTCTGAATATATGACCTGTCGAAAAACGTAAAAAGAAATGGATTTTTCAAAAGTGAGATAGTAGAATGACCCTTTAGATATCACTGTTAGAAAAATAATAAAATATGTACTAGATTTAGTATACATGTAATGGAAGCAAGAATGCACAACACTAAATTAAATTTAGTATACCAGCGTACAGTAAATTTAGTATATGCATATACTGACTTTAGTAAGCATTTACATGAAATTTAATATACGCGTATACTAAATCCAGTATACATGTATACCAAATTTAGTATACGCATATACTAAATTCAGTATATACGCGTTCCGTTTTGCGCGGGTTCCGTCTTCATCAGCTGTAAACATGAGCAGATGAAAAATGAAATTGAAGAACAAAGTTTTAATTTTCTAATGATCGTATTGTTAAGTTACATTTAAGTTAATAAATTGAACATACCTTTTAAAGAGAAGACTTCGGAGATCCTCGCAGAAAGAAGCTGAACCTTTTAGCATTACGAAGAACGCAAACAAATGCAGCGGCATACGAGCCTGCTACCGGCCACGTTGCCCGACTCACGTAAATCGAAACGCGCTTGCGGAGCTGAATATAGTAAACACTAAACACGTATATAAATTTTAGTATACAGAAACTATTAAATTCATATACGCGAAAGAAACTTACTGTACACTTAATAAATTTAGTATACATATAACCTCATGAAAAAAATTTAGTATACGTAAGTATACTAAAATTACAAAGTGTAATGAATTTAGTAAACATATAAGAAATTCAATATGCTTGTGCATACTAAAATTGCAAATATTTCTAACAGTGTACGGTCCCTAATGTGTAAACTGGCACTGGGTATAAAAAATATCACAGAAAAAACTAAGAAAAAAATTTGTTGCAGGAAATTTTTAAAATTTGTGTAAAGTTTATCCTATGAATTTAATTTTTTTGCGAAGAATCTTCCGTCGGAAATCCATGTAAAGTTTATCTTCTGTTTTTTTCTATCATATTTTCAATTATAAAAGCATGTGTTTCGATGATATGAAAATAACAAAAGGGGGACGTCTATTATTATCTTCTTTGCGCATAATCCCGAGTGTGTACGAGTACGTTCATGATGCATATTTGAGGGATTGTATGGTATAGAATTCAGGACTCAGGCTCTTTGTCAGTGGTAGAATTCAGGATCTACATTCTGATAGTCACTTTCTAAAGGGTCCTCTTCCATCAAGTAGCATGAACAGTGAACAGTGAACACAGTGAACACGCGGGTAAACATATACCTTACGAGTGCCTACATACATCCAAATGTATACATACTAAGGTATGTACATTGTAAGTACATACTGCATAGCGTGCACAGTATGTCGTGCGAGATACATAGAGAATAATACATCACTTTAGGACGCGTGAAAACTAGGATTATACATTTAGCGATAAGTAGTCGCTGAATATGCACTAAGAGAGATGTTTAATGTTCATATACTTTGACTTAATTATGCCAACATATTCTTAAGCGCCCGTGCATAAACTACATATAATTTTTTTCTGAAATTTTGATCATCATTACTGTTCCTTATATGAATTGAGGCTCCTTATATGAATTAAAGAATTCAGCTTTTGACCAAGTAGTTGCATTTTCAACCAAAAAAGATGAATTCACAAAAAAAATATGTGATAGTTGATATATGCAAGCATTAAAAGATTTTTATTTTGAATAAACAAACGTTATATTGAACCAAAGTAGCTGTGGATTCGATCTCGGGTGTTTTGACTTTGTTTTTACAATTTTATGCTGCACATTTGATGAGCATTTCCTCATTTTAATTAATAAGCAAATATGTTTGCTTCCTCAGAAAGGAAGTCAAAATAAAATACAGATAGAACAATAAACACGTCTAGAATAAGAATTATTTTGTATTGTTGTACAAACTTTGGTATATGTTCATGAAAAAAGTGTTTCTGTTTAAAACAGATTCTTAATGGCATAATAATAATAATAATAATAATAATAATATAAATTACCATATCTTCCCTACTCTTTAATCAAATGTATTTATATTATAGGTCAGTCGATTTATCTCGGATCAAGGAATCTTTACCGTTCTTGCATAAATTTCGAATCATGTTGATGAAAAAAGTTTAACTATAAAAACCAGATCTTTCAAATATTATAAATAGCCATAACTTCCTAACTCTAATAAAATTTATTCATATAAGTCAATCGATTCGTCTCAAATCTGAAAATCTCTTCTATTCTTGCATCAACTTTAAATTATGTAAGTTAAAAATTTTTAACTATAAAAATCGATTTTTCAAATAATATAAATGACCATTAATTTTCCTTTTACTCTTGAATGAAACGTATTAATATGTAACGAATTGTTTTGTTACTAAAAATATAAGTGGTTAAAAATTCATTTATTTTGTTCACTGTAAAAAATTTCACAAATTTCCCACTAATTTTGTAGGTAAAATATCCAACTTTGTGTATAGGAAAAATTACTTTCCTAAAAAAGTTGGAAATTTTCCCAATACTTTGAAAAATTTTCCTTTTTGAATAGAAATATTCCGATCGGTTTGGGAAATTTTTACATACATATTTGGGAATGAAAAATTCCTATAATATTCGGGAAATTTTTCCATAAAATTTCAGAAATTTTCCCGCTAATTTTGTTAGTTAAAATTTCTAACTTTCGGTAGGAAAAACTATTTTCCTAAAAAAGTTGGAAATTTGCCCAATACTCTGGAAAATTTTTCATTTTGAATGAAATATTCCAATCGGTTTGGAAAATTTTATATACATGTTTAGGAATAAAAAATTCCTACAAAATTTGGCAAATTTTCTAAATTTATACTCAGAAAAATTCTCACTTCCATAGGAAATATTCTGTTTGCCTTCGGAAAATGTGCACATAATTTCCTTTATTTTTGGGAAAATTTCCTCATTTTGAAGTAAAATTCTGAAATAAATTAGGAAATTTTTCCAAATTCATTTTTGGGAACATTTCCTATTTTTAAATTACAATTCCCAAATAACTTTGGTAATTTTTCCGAATTTATTTTCGGGAAAATTTCCTGTAATATTGGGTATGTTGCGTTCCAATATTTTTCGGGAGAAATCCCAAAATAATTTTGTAGAGTGTTGAAAACTCAGCTTTTTCGTTGGAAATTGAACTATTCTGTAATTTTTTGTTATCTTGTCGTAAATTAATCTTTGAAAATTCATTTTATTGGTTAATGATTTAGTATTATAGCTTACAATTCAATATTCTTCTAAAAATTAGTTTTTTCTTGTTAAAAATTTAAGTAATTTGTTGAAAATTCATGTGTTTCGAAGAAAATTAATCTTTTTGGTGGAAAATTAATATTTTTCGATACAAGAATTCAAATACTTGGTGAAGAATTGAACAGCTTTCTTAGAAATTCTTTCTTTTAGTTAATGATTAATTATTTTAGTTAATTGTCGTTTGTTTATAAACTAAACTACTTTGCGGTACATTTTTTTTAAAAAGAATTTTTTCTATTTGAAAATTCAACTTCTTGTTTGGATTTTTTCGCATTTTGTTAAAAAATCGTTTATTTTTGCAGGAATAAAAATGCATCCGCTTTGTAAAAAATTCGTCTTTTTTAGAAAACATTTAATCTTCTCCGATTTAAGAATGCAAATGGTAGAAAATTTGTTTGAAAATTGAATTACTTTATTCAAAATTCGAAATTTCTTCTTTGGTTGACAATGAATCTTCCTTACTTGAAAAATACATTTTCTAGTTGAAATTTTTGTTGAAAAATTAACTATTTTTCTGTGAATCATTATTTTTTTGTTTGAAAATTCTTCTTTCCTGCTTTCTCAAAGAAAATTTAACTTTTTTGTTTGAAAATTCGTATTTTTGGTTCGAAAATTAACCTCTTTTTCTGAAAATTTAACTACTTTATTTTTGCTTGAAAATTTATCCCTTATAATTTGAACATTGAACTATTTAGCAGAAAATGTATGTATTTTGTTGAAAATTAGCCTTTTTTGGTGGAAAATTCATTTTGTTTATTGAAGATTTGTCTTTCTGGTGAAGGATGTAACTGTTTCTTTGAAAATTATCATTTTTTGGATTAAATTAGTTGAAAATTTTTCTTTTGATAGTAGTAGAAAAATCTTCTTTGTTCAAAAATCATCATTGTAGATTAAAAATTCAACTAAATATTTTGTGAACAAAATTCATGTATTTTGATGAAAAATCGTCGTTTCTGTTGGAAAATTCAACTTGTTTGTTGAAAATTAATCTTTTTTGTTTAGAAGTGAAACGTTTGGTTAGAAATTCGTTGAAAATTCAATTTTTGGGGTTGAAAATTAACTTTCCTGTTGAAAATTCAAATTCTGGATTAAGTATTCAACTATTTGGTTAAAAAGTAAAATATTTTCATGAAAATTTATCTATTTGAAAGAAGATTTTACTATTTGGTAGAAAATTAACTTTTTTGTTGAAACATTATATTTTCAGGTTGAAAGTTCAACTGTTTTGTATATATTTCGCCTTTTATTCCTTAAAATTGGACAAGTTTGTAGAAAAAATGTATATTTTAAGAAAATCCGTCCTTTTTGGTTGAAAGTTAATATGCATTGTGGAAAAATCTATCTTTTTGGTTGAAAATTTAACTATTCGGTTAGAAATTATTTTTTTTTTTTACTGCAAATTCAATTATTTGGATGGAAGTGGAACTACTTTGTTAAATTTTTTTGAGATTCACCTCCTTGCATAAAATTTATCTTATTTGTTGCAAATTTTTTCACAAAATTTTTTTTCCCCGGAAATCTAACTATTTCAGGTTGGATTGAAAATTTATACTTTATGAGTTGAAAATTCAACCATTTAGTAGAAAATTCATCTATTTTAGTAAAAATTCGTCTTTTAGGTTAGAAAATTAATCATGTTAGTTGAAAATTCATCTTTTTCGTTCAGAATTGAAATATTTTGCTAAAAATTCGTTTTTATGTAATTCAGGCAGTTGAAAATTTGTCTTTTGACAGAAAATTCATCTTTCATGGTAGAAAAGTCATCTTTCTTGAGTGAAAATAAAGTTTTTCGTTGAAAATCGCCCTTTTTTCAAATTGAACTATTTGGTTGAAAGTTAAACTTTTGAAAAGAAAATTTAACTATTCGGGGATTAAATTATTTAGAAAAAAATCTATTTTCGGGTTGAAAATTCAACAGCTTCGTGGAAAATTGATATATCACTAAGTAGTAAAAAGAGTGAGTTAACACATGAAGTTAGCTGATAAGCCTTTTTATTCGCCATCTGATTGGCTGTCGAGTCACGTGAACGTTAATGCCACTCATAGCCAGCGAAATTCAAATTGTCATTCGTTTCGTTTTTTGTTACTATTTACTTAGTGACTAAAATTAAAAGTTGAAATATTTTTAAGCTGTACAGAATTTTTCATTGTTAATCATAACAAAATCTGCTTATGTTTCTAATTTTATTTCTAAAATATTATACATCAGACTCAGGTACCTTTCACACGATTTCAGATGAGTAGATTGCATGCAGAAAGTCCACAGGAGTGTAAGAGATGGAGAACGTGAATGCCTTTCATATGACTCTTTTCTATGCTACTTTGTAAATTTACAATAATCATTGATTATTTAAACAAATTCAGAGTTTGGCTATTGTTTAGCTTACATTCATACGTACATGCAGCTATAACCTTTTTAATAATAAGCACAACTTTTCTATCTGAACTATAATATATTGAATAATATATATATTATAATATATTGAAATAATAATAATATATAAGAATATAAGAATAATAAGAATAATAATATAATGAGAATAATATATTGAAATCAAAACCATTTTAACATTTTAAGCAAATTTGTTTTTATGAAAAAATAAACGCACAATGTACCTAATGAGAATTAAAAAACCAGTACAAATTTTAATAGTGGTAAAAACTTTTCTTTTCATTAATTTCCGTCTTTTTTCTTTTTGTTAGTTGCTTATAGTATTTTAATAATCTCTTCAATAAAATGATATTGTGCTTTTTTAAGATTTTCTGAATTAATTTTTCACATGCAATATATTTTTCCCTAATTTTTACTATGATGTAATATTAAAACGTTTTTGATGAATTTATTCTGTGTTGTTTTTTCAATTTTTTCAAAAAGATAGCTTTCAATCAAATTTAAAAAAATTACAATTTAAACTACAATTTGTAACTTTTTTTATTATAATTATAAATAATGGAAAATTCAGCAATTTTTTTTATTTTTATTTTAGTTTCATTTTCGACTTCTATGACTTTTCAAATTTAAACTATTCTTGGATTATGCAATTCAAAATGATTTCATCATGGGCTAATTATCTTTAAAGAAAAAACTACAATTTTAATTAATATTTTGGCTTATTTCTAAATATTTCTTTTTACAATTATACAGCCTTACTTTTTTTCGAAAAGAATTTTTTTTATTAGAATAATAAAAAATAAAAATTATGAACATTCAGAAATTATGATTATGAATGTTTATAATTTTATTCTATTTAACTTTCAATTACATTTTCGATGAATATAACTTCCTTCTAATTGTAACTATTATTGCAATGTTAAACGATTGAAAATATGAATTCATCTGTGTTATTTTTATTAAAAAACATTAAAATTTGAATTATTTTTGGAATCTAAAGAAGTTTAGCAAATTTAAAAAAATGTGTTTACCCTTGACTCATTTACGTTTAAAGAAAACGGAGTCAACTAAGAATATCTTTCCGGTGACTTTTCTCTATTCTTGGTATATTCCCAAGAATGATTAATTATTTAACAAATTTTCATAAAAAAATATGATAAATTAGTTTAGGGTATCAAGAAAGAATGTATTTCCAATAACTCTTTTATACAATACTTTGCAAATATACAATAATTATTAATTATCTAAAAAATTTTCATAAATGCATTCAGAGTTTGCCTATTTTTCAAGCAATAGGTACAGTTTGTTTACGGAGTGAAATGGGAATGTCTTTTCGATGATTATTTTATATGCTGCTTTGCAAATTTACAAGAATAAAATTATATTATTTGTAATATAATTATTTTTAATGAATTGGCTCAATTTGTTTACAGAACCAAAAGAAATATATCAAGAATAATTCTTCCGTATGTTACTTTGCAATTTTACAATAATTGTTAATTATTTTAGCAATTTTCATAAACATATTCAGAGTTTGGCTGTTTCTCATCGAATAGGCTCAATTTGTTTACGAATTCAACTAAGAATATATTTCGGATGAATGTTACCTATAAAGCTTTGTAAAATAACAATAATTTTCAATTATTTAAACAATTTCAATTAAAAAACTGAGAGTTTGGCTATTTTTTAACGAATAGACTCCATTTTTTATAGAATTAAGTAAGAATATCTTTCCAGTGACTTTTTGCTATAAAGTTCTGCAAATTTCAAAAAATGAATTATGAATTATTTAAATAATTTTGATAAACAAATGAAGAGTTTTGCTGTTTCTTAAAGAATAGGGTCAATTTGTTTACGGAATTAATAGAGAATATTTTTCAAATAGCTTTTTCCTATGTATGTTGCTTTGAAAATTTACAATAATTGTTCATTATTTAAACAATTTTCATAAACACATTCAGAACAATTTGTTTACGGAGTGAACTAAGATTGTCTTTCCGATGACTATTTAATATGTTTTGTAAATTTACAAGATTTATTAATTATTTAAACAATTTCGATTTAAAAATTTAGAGTTTAGCTATTTTTCAAGGAATAGGCACAATTTGTTTACGGAGTCAAAAAGTATGTCTTTCCCAAGACTCTTCTTCTATGTTTCTTTACAAATTCAGATTTTGGCTATTTTCAACGAATTTTTTATGTTCAGCAAATTTACAAGATATATTAATTATTGGAACAATTTTCATTAAAAAATTAAGAGTTTGGCTATTTCTGAAAGAATAGGCCCAATTTGTTTCCAGAATCAACGAAGAATGTATTTCCAATAACTATTTTCTACGATACTTTGAACATTTATAACAATTATTAATTATTTGAACAGTTTTCATAAACATATTCAGAGTCTGGGTCTTTTTCAAGGAATAGGCACAATTTGTTTACGGAGGCGCCTAAGAATATATTTATGATTACTCTTTTGTATTTTGCTTGATAAATTTACAAGAATTATTAATTATTTAAACAATTTTCATAAAGAAATCAGGAACTCAGCGATTTTTCAACGACAAGGATCAATTAGTTTGATGCATCAAGATTTCTACGATACTTTGCAAATATACAATAATCAATGATTATTCATATAATATTCATAAACAAATTCAGAGTTTAGTTATTTGTCAACGAAAAGGATTTTTTTTACAGAATTATCTAAGAATATCTTTCCGATGACTTTTTCTGTGATACTTCGTAAATTCTCAAGAAAGTGCATATTTCCAATAAGACTTTCCTACATTACTTTCCACATTTGCAATAATTATTATTTATTTAAACAATTTTCATAAACATATTCAGAGTTTGGGTATTTTTCAAGGAATAGACACAATTTGTTTACGGAGTCAACTAACAATGTCTTTCTGATGACTCCATTCTATGTTGCTTTGTCAATTTAAAGTAATTATTAATTATTTAAACAATTTACATAAACAAATTCAGAGTTTGGATATTTATAAACGAATAGGCTACATTTTTTTACAGAATTAACTAAGAATATATTTCCCATAACTTTTTTCTGTGATTCTTTGTAAATTCCCAAGTATTATCAATTATTTAAAAAAATTTTACCGGCAATTTGGAGGCAACTAAGAATATCTTTTCGAGGACTATTGTCTATGATACTTTGAAAATTTATAATAATTATTAATCATTTAAACAATTTTCCGAAATATATTTAGTGTTTGTCTATTTTCAAAGGAATAGGCTCAATTTTTTATGGAAGCAACGAAGTATGTATTTCAAATAAGAATTTCGTACATTAGTTTGCACATCCATAATAATTATTTATTATTGAAATATTTTTGATGAACATATTCAGAGTTTGGGTATTTTTCAAAGAATAGACACAATTAGTTTACGGAGTCAACTAAGATTGTCTTTCCGATTAACTTTTCTATGTTGTTTTGTAAATTTACAAGAATTATCAATTATTTAAACAACTTTTAAGGAAAAATAAGAATTTGGCTATTTTTAAACGAATAGGGTGAATTTCTTACAGAATTAACTAAGAATATCTTTTCGATTACTTCATTAGGCTCTTCAAATTTCACAAATTTATTAATTATTTAGAATATTTTCATAAGCAAATTAAGAGTTTGGAAATTTGCCGAAGAAACCCTCCCGTAAAAAAATCATGCTCGACATTAGTGAAAACCGAAGTTAAAACGCAGCGAATACACAACTCGGTCGTATACGTCGCAGATGGTCATCCATCCGAGTGCTATGCGCACTCGAAATGGCTTGACATCTAGTCTCTTCTCGAGACGAGATCATTTACTGTGTATTTCTATGAAAATTTGTACGCACCGACATTTTATGGGTTTTTTTTTCAAAATTTGCATGAAAATGTTTATAGTTGCACAAGTATTTATTCTGCATCGTGAGAGGGTATTCATGCGAAGACATGCACAAATCAAAATTATTGAAGTAAAAATGAATTTCATGGTATTTTATTGAACTTCATTCCCAAATATAATAATTACACGCAAAGAAATTGGTCGCGCGCGTAGCGCGCGTATGAAGCTCTAGTTTGATTAAAAATTAGACTTTTTTGGTGGAACATTAACATTCTGGCTCTGGGCAGAAACCCCATCTTCTTGGTTGGAAATTTAACTGTTTGGTTAAAAATTAATATTTTTTATAGGGAATTTTACCACTTGGTTAAAATTTGAACTGTTATTTAAAATTTTTTTTCAATTACCTCCTTGGTTGAAAATTTCTCTTCTTTCTTTAACAATTCCACTCCTTGTTTGAAAGTTGAAATTCGTTAAAAATTAATTTTTTTTGGTTGAAGATTCAGAACTTGAGTCGATGATTCATCTCTTTTCTTAAAAATTTGACTATGGTAAAAAATCTTCAGAAAAAAATGTTAAAAAGAAGCTAAAGCAAAAGAAAGGTACAGTAGCTGAAAATCGACGTGTGGAGTCTGATTGGCTGGAATAATCTGAAGTCATAAACACGCAGGCTTATCAAAGACATTTCTTTTACGTGGATTCTTGGAGGCAATCGAGGAGGACCCGGCGCGTGTGCCCGAAACGTGTGGGCCTTCGTTAAGCGATGTGAATGAAGAAAGTCGTAAACGAGTTGGGCTGATTGAAGACCGTTATGTCTCAACCTTGCCTGAGAGCAGGCGGAAATCTGAAGATGGCTCGGACAGGTTTTCTGGAATTCTAGCGCCCAAGTGTCCCTTCACGCCCACGCTTCTTGGGAGGGCCCTTCTTGACTTCTCCAAGTAACAACTACATGGGAAATAAAGACCTTAGGTGTAAAACCAAACCGACTTTTATGGGCATTCCTCAGTCCGAATCAAGAATGGATTTAAAGCTTTTCACTGGACACTCTGGGAGGTGTGCAAGGATTAGTTGGAGAGAGGAACGACTTTTAGATAAAAAAAACTTTATCAAGAGGTCCCACTGTTTATAGTCTAGATTGGTTGGGGAAATGTTTAAAATAATATTTAAATTCAAAATAAAAAAATGTTGAGCAATCTTAAAGGAAGGCTTGCAGTAGCAGAGTGGAGCAAAAAATTGTCACCGGACAAATTCAGTTTTTAACAAAAACTGCCATTCAGTCGCAAAAATTTTCATTCAACTGAAAATGATCCGAAATTTATGGAATTTATTGAAAATTCGTCTTTTTAGTAACAAATTCATTTTTTTGATTGAAGATTCAAATATTCGGTTAGAAATTTATTTATTTTCTTGAACGTTCGTCTTGTTTGGTAGAAAATCAATCTTCTTGGCTGAAAATTCAACTCTTGTTGAAAATTAGTTTTTTTTTCAATTTGAAAATTCATCTCTTTTGGTTTAATTCAACTGTTTTTGATTTAAATTGAAAATCTTTCTTTGGTAAAAATATGAACTATTACATTGCTTGTTGAGAATTTATCTTTTCTAGTTGAGTCTAACTACAATTAAAGAATTTTCAATTACAAATCTATAAAATTGAACTAATTTTAATTTCAAATCTACGAAATTCAATAATTTTATATTTTTATTTTTTTAAATTTTGTATTCGAAAAGTTATACACATTCAATATTGAAGAGTCTTCAATTTGCGAATACTCAAAATTGAAGAATTTTGATTTCCAAAAATCGTTAAAATGGAAGAATTTTTAATTTTTTAATTTCCGAAATTTCCAGATTCAAGAATTTTCACTTCTCACTCTTAAAAATGGCTAAAATTTGTATTTTAAATCTTTAAAGCTGAAGAGTTTTTAATTTTGAAAGTTCTCGATTCAAAATTATGCTAGTTTTAAGTTCAACAATTGAAACATCTTCAAATTTTATAATTAGTATTTGAAATTTCTTTAATTCGGAAGATTTTGAATCAAAGCCTTGACTTTTGGTCTGGAACATCATCAAAATTTAAGAATTTTCATTGATACATCTTCAAAATTATTATTCTTTTTTCGATTTGGAAAATCAAAAATTAAAATGAATGCAAGTTATGAGTTTTAGAGTAAAAAATTTCTTGATTTTGATGCTTTGTATTCGAAATTTCTCTAATTTGGAACATTGAGAATTAAAAACGTGACTTTTGATCTTAAGAATCATCAAACTTTCGAAATTTGTATTTGTCCATCTTCAAAATTGAAAAGTTTTTAATTTTGAAAATTTACTATTAAACTTTATGCAAGTTTTTAATTTCAAAATTAAAAATACTCTGATTTTGATGGTTTACATTCTAACATTTTTGCATTTGAAAGATTGAGAAATAAAAACTTGTCTTTTGATCTTCAAAATCTTCAAAATTTAATGATTTTTATTATTTAATTATTTTTTCGAAAATACGTCTTCAAAGTTGGAAAGTTTAACTTCTTGGTAGAAAGTTGGACTACTTGGACAAAATTTTTTTTTTTTTTTTGGTTGAAGATTTATCATTTTATTTAAAAATTGATTTTTTGGTTAAGAATTGGAATATTTGGTGAAAATTTGTTTTTTCTATACTGAAAATAATTTTTTTTAACTGAAAATTTCACTAAAAATTTTTTACTAATAAATTTCATTTTTGGTTGAAAAATTGTTGTTCAGTTAGATGTTCAACTATTTGCTTAAAAAGTCATGTACTTTGTTAAAAATTCATATTTTTTTCTAGAAAATTCATCTGTTAGACTGAAGATTCTTTTTTTTGTATTGAAAATTCAACGATTTTGTACAGAATTTAATTATTTTTCTGGAAATGCATCTTTTTGATTGAAAATTCAACGCTTGGGTTGAAAGATAAACTTGTTTGGTACAAATTATTTTATTGTTGTTGAAAATTTGACTATTTCAATGAAAAGACTTTCTTCATACATAGAAAATTAATATTTTTCACTACAAATTTCTGTTTTCCATTTTTGACTGCAAATTTCCTTTAGATGACAATTTATCTCATTATTCATAGATTAATTTCTTTTGGTACATCTTTTTAATAAAAGATCCATTTTTATATTTTTCAAAAGAGAATTCATCACTGTAAGCTAAAAGTTGAGATATTTTGTGGAAAATTTACTTATTTTGTTGAGAATTCATTTTTTCGGTTTGGAGGGTCAACTTTTGGGTTGAAAGTTGAACTACTTTTTTGAAAATTCATTTTTTTGTTTGTTGGAAGATTTATCATTTTATCTGAGAATTCATCTCTTTGGTGGAAAATTGGACTATTTTGTTCAAAACATGTTTTTTTTTATACTGATAATTAATTTTTATTTGATAAAAATCTAACTTTTCCAATTTTGATTGGAATTTTTTTGAGTTAGAATATTCGAACTTTTTCACCAAAAAATTAAACTGTTTGGTTGGAGATTCTTCGTTTTGGTGTGAAAATTCATCTATTTTGGTAGAAATTTCATATTTTTTTGTTTGAAATATCAACTATTACATTTTTTTTTGAGAATTAATTTCTGTAAGTTAAACATTCAACTTTTTTTTTCAATTTGACTATTTTGTTTAAATATCTACATTTTAGTTCAACGTTGAAAATTAACTTTTTTGTTGAAAAATTTATTTTTTCGGGGTAAAACTTGAATTTTTTCTGAAAATTTGATTTTTCAACTTGGAAACTGAGCTATTTGGTTCAAAGTGCAATTATTTTTGCTTGAAGTTATATCTATTTCTATTTCAAAATTTGACCAGTTAATTAAAAATTCACGTTTATTGGTTGAAAATCCAACGATAAAAAAAGTTTATTGTTTTTTCAAAAATTTAACTCTTTTGATTATCTTGATACTTTCATTAAGTATTTCGAAATAATATATTCTACTTCCACATAATATAGCGCAGGAAAAGATAAGCAAGCTACCAAATTGACTTCGAAATTTTTTTCGGAATTTTTAACTCAATAATAGTGAATTTTGAAAACCTCATTTAAAAAAAAAACGATTATAGGTATAAGATTATTTCTGTTTCAAGATTTGTGTTTGGAAATAGTCGAATGAGAAGTCATTTATCTGTCTTTTGAATTCACCACTGATTATTAGTGAAGTGAATAAGAATTTTTCATTTAAATGCTTCCATTTTTTTATTTAATAATAATATAATATTAATTTCTAGTGGAAAAGGCTTACTTTAGAAGGTTCCATTTCAGACTTAAAAATTAGAAATGTTGTAAACATAATTTTTTATGTATACATAGATCGGTATTTTGCTGTAAAATACAAATTTGTTAAATTTATACAACAAATATTTTCTGAGAAGACTAAAAATCGGAGGCAGCGTAGCTCAAACGGTAACGTGCCTCAATTTTGGTTCAGTATTTGAGCTAATCTGTTTCAGGTTCGAATCCTGTTATCGTTAGGCGAAATAGAACGCTATTATGAAGAATTTCAGTTCTTTCCCATGGAAACTTCATGTTTGATTGTCTATAACATTATTAAATATTCCAGAAGATAGTTGTTTTCCACTCTAAAATATTTGTCCAATTTTTTGTAGAAAAATAATTTTTTCCTATCGTTAAGTAATATGTTATTTCAAAATCGTAGTTCGAAATAGTCGAATGACAATAAATTTTACTGAAATATTGATTCGTAGCGGGAAGAAACTTATTGTTCATCAGATTTTAAAATTTTCCTTCGAGACTAAAAAATGTAAAATCATGTGAACATTTAGATTGTTTTTTATGGATCTTTTTCTGTTGAATTATGTATAGCTTCAGCCAATATGTGCATTTTTGTACAAGCTAAACTACTTCAGTTGAAAAATAATGAAATTTCGTTTCATATCTTGTAGATATTCTTTGAGGTAATATTGCTGGAAGGATGGAACTTTGGACTCAATCATTACATTTTTTGGAATATTTTACAAAATACGTCACTGATTCAAATTTCCGGAACGTCTAAACAAAAACTAATTTGAGTGATAATGAGAAATCTTCAGAATTTTTATTTATATCTTCATTGAAGTGAAGAAGATTTTTGTATAAGGCTTGAATAACATATCTCCAACTTTCCTTTCGATTTGATTGATGCAACTATATTTGTCGTTTCGCATTTTCCGATTATTATCATGGTTTTAGTTTTATTTTGCAAAATTTTTTAAGTTTACTCTTCTGATTTTTTTGGGAAGTCTAACTGCGGTTGATTGCCAACAATTTGAGTCATCTTCCACTTAATTATGAGATAGGTCATAACTCGATTCGAATGTCAGCTTAAAATACATTTCTTTTGATGCTAAAAAGGGAAACAGGTCGCCAAAGCAATGTCCCATATTCATCTCTAGTTTCATCAATATCTATTCTTAGGATGGTTCAGAAAGCATCAAATTTTAATAAGCTACAGTGTACCTTGATGTTCTTTCGAGCTCTTCACTCCTCATCTTCAAATATAACATTTCAGAACACCGTCAAGCTTCAGAATACATCGTTAGCTTGAAATTGCTCCGGTTTGGTAACCTAATGCGAAAATAATAAGCACATGAAGCATATTCTGCAGATGAAGGCATCGTCGGTGCAGTAAACGTCTGCTTAATGAAGCTATCGCTAAAATAATGACTGCAGCTCGTCCAGCCGGGGTTTAGGGTTCAACCCTCCATGTGGAGGTCGTCGTCCGATCTTTCGATCTTCCTTTCTTGGATTCTATGAGAGAGATTGAGACTTGCGATTCGCGGCTGCATGAATTCAGCAATGCATGGTCGCACACCTGCACGCGACGCCAACCTGAGGCTCATCGGAACGTTTCACCTATGTGCTAAGGTAATGCACGCTGATTACACCTGTGTACTGAAGGACTGCACCGTACCGGCTGGTGAGATAGTTGGCCAACTGTACGTGCCAGGTGGAAAACAATACCTAGGTTACTATCTCTGTGTGTGTCTAGGAAATACTTATTCCTTCCGGGAGGTATGCGGATGGTATGGATACGGATATATATGCTAATCTACCAACTCGATAGGAGAACTTTGAGAGAAGGTGTCGAGTTCAGAGAGCAAGCTACTTGGAGTCAAATTTAATTTAGAGACGCTCTTAGTTAAATATTACGTACGGTTACCGTTTCGGTTTCAATGAAAACGGATATTCAACATGCTCTTTGAGGGTGTTATGTGAACTTAATGTCTATGAGTGCAGTTGTTTTCTAACAATCCATCTAATACTAGTATTAGATGTAAGCAAAACAAGAATGGGGTAACTACATTTTTGATTTGGCCACCGATTCACAACTGTTTCCAACTTATTTTAATAGAAATCAATTAGAAACTAAGTGATGAATCCCAAATGTAGTTAGCGCTTTCTTGTTTTTCAGGAAAGAGTAAGACAACACTTTGCGGAAGTTCGCTCTGAGAACTTTGGTTTCTCTAATTTCAGTATTCTATTAAAGGCACACTACCGATTCTAAATATTGTAGCTTTTTCAATTTCACAGTTAAAATAATTTAACGAAGCAAACAAAATCATGATAACAAGTGAAAAGAGGACCATGTTA